>JAUPMG010047789.1:0-14014 GCA_031762675.1 Pachysandra terminalis | reverse complement strand
ATAGCCTATTTTTTTTTAAAAGAAAGTGTCGCCTAGGCGAGCGCCCAATCGCATAGGCTAGCGCCTAGGCGATGGCCAGGTCTATCGCCTGGGCTTGCCTAGGCGTTTTGATTACCTTGGCTGGAACGTCTTGTTCCAGGTAGTGCCTAGGGGAGCATTATATTGCGCTGCGATTTTGGCTAGGAGGGGGGCATCTAGGGAGTCCTTGTTTGTGGGAGATCCTACCCAAGACATGTTACGTGAGTAGTTTTTGGTGGGGGCGTGGGTGGTTTCTATTTCCTCTTTGTATTTTTCTTTTTTGTATTTCTGTCTATGTGGTTTTTACTCTTTGCGCTTTAGTTATTCGCTAAATCGCGGGAGCTGTACTCTTTGTGCTTTTCTCTCCTTTTTTATATAATCTCATGACTTGTCAAAAAAAAAAAAACTTCCCCCAGCTAGGAATTTCTATTCTTACCTTCGATGCTTTATTTAATTTATTTTTGGGAAACTTTATTATTTACCTTGTAATTTATGTAATTGTTCCTAAAAACTTTGGCCTCTAGACCAAATTCCTATACCCAAGTCATTGTAGTTGATTTCTTTTAAGCTGTCAAAAATTTGAAATTTCACCAATGAATTTTTTCCTCTGTTGGTAAACTATACCTGGCCATCAGATACTTGTTATCTAAGGCACATATCAGTTCGATCTTTAATTTGAACTCATTAAGTTAAGATGCATAGGTACAGGTGCGATTGTTGGAATCCAACATGGATGCAAGGTGTCCGATTCAGCAAACCCACGGAAAAAAAGAAAGAAAGAAAGAAAAAGGATTTGCAGTTATACGTATTAGTATTTGAAATTCTTACATTTTAAATTTAGAAAATTGCTGCTGAGTGACGGGGAGGGGAAAATTTGAAACCATAATTGTTGAAACAATATTAATTATTTAAAATCCGAGGATTTTATTTGCATCCTGTTAGCCCATAGGGTTCCTTCTATTTTCATTAGTGTGAGAGGACTATTATCTAAATTATAACGATATTTGGTTATTTTCTTTGGTAACAAAATGCTTTTGGTTATTGTTAAATATGAGAACTATTATTTTTAGTTTGGCTTCCTTTTTATGAAAGAACAAAGCAACATATTTTTTGAACCAGTAAGTGTTGTCTCATATCCCACTAGCATCCCTGATGGACACAGCAAACGGTTTATTCCAATGACTGTACTGTTTTGGAATCTGTGTCCACAGTGTTGAAATGCAATTCGTTAATGTATGGATGTGTCATGTGACAGAGCATCTCAGTATTCTTATTTAGTTAGGCCAACTATTCTTTTATCTGAATTTATATTTCATCCATGTGATCAATTAATGGAGTTTCCAAATCTTGACATCAGGACCTTTGTTGTGTTATTAATCATTTTTCTTGACTCAATTGCCTAGGCTTCTGTCAGTGAAAACTATGGTGGACTCTTGCATATTTCTCATGCAAAGGAGTAGGGTTGCATTTCATATGGTTCATCACTTAGCCACGCCAATTTCATTGCCCAAGAAGAGCGTAATACAAGTTTGCATGACACACGCTTTCCAATGTTCATTGTTATGGGTATCAAAACATCAGGGGCTGTGTTAGTCTCATCCCATAGAGGTAAGACGTGCTTTGAAGGCATTGTTGATTATTGTTGATTGCTTGATAGAGGCAAGAAATGTTTTTGATTCTCTGAACTGTGTTTCAATTTTAGTGGTTTAAACTATAAAGTGTTCTAATTTAATTAACAATTACTGCTTTTGCATGTAAGTAATCTTAATTTCTTAATTTTACCATATGACCCAGTTTCATGAAATAGAAAATTATCCTTTTATGCCCCTTTCTTATAATCTCTTGACCTCTCGAGTCTTGATTCTACACTTTTTTGACTTTCCTCTCTTAATAGAAGCAGATAATTGCATTGTGATTGGAGACCTCAATGTCATCAAACTTTGTTTGATATAGACATCCACCAAGGAACACTGACCAGATATGGTCCTAAATTCCCCCAAAATTAACAATTTTTTATTTTTAAAATTTTCTTTTCTGAAGGGCATCAAAAGTTCCCTCAAGTCGATGCTTCCTTATTCTTGAAATTTTGTGTAGGTTCTTATGAAAAATATTGCGAAGAAGTCAAAGTTGCCTTTTCTAAAGGTACACATTTCTTTCAAAATCAAAATATAAAACTGTCCTTAATGTATGTTCCATCTCTTCTTTTTCATATAATATCTTTGGTTCTTATTATAGTTTCTCTCTTTTTCCATTTTCTTATATGTGGCTGATTTTTTCACGTTGAAAATAGCCATAGGCTCTCTCTTTCTATCTCACATTCTTCTTTTCGAGAGAGGAGCTCTATTTCTTTTTCATTCTTAATATAATCCCCCTCCTTCCCTATTCTTTTTTCATAGAAGAAGTTTCCTTCTTTTCGTTTATGCATAGTTATATAATTTCTCTCGTGTATTTACTTTAGAATGCATAAAAAATAAGCTAGTTGTAATGTTTCAAATGGGATTAAATAATAAATTATTTTGATTAGTTTAGCTTGAAATATCTTGTGTGATGAATGCTAATAAACTATATTCTTTTCAATATTTCCGTTTTTTTAAGTGAAGAGAGTAACTATTTATTCATATTTTGGCTTTTGTGAAGTTTATTTCTTTGCTACAGCTGATAAAATTCGTTGCTTTGGACAATGCATATGTAGAAAACCATTCTGTATTGAATTCGGATATATCCATTTCCTACTTTTTGATGTTTCTCATCTTTTGTGGTAGACCATTTACCATTTTTACAATTCTAAATCTAAAATATTCTTTAATATTTGCTGAATTGCATTTTTTCCGTCCCGGAACTTACGAACCAGGGACAGAATACAGGTATTTGTATTTCCGAAGGAGGAAAACCACATTGAGAAAGGACAGAATAAACATAAAAATAGATAGTCATAAACTTGCATTATAGTACTAGTAGTCTAGTCCAGATGGTGATAATTCTTCTTCAATTTTTCTTTTTTTGAAAATGGGGGAAGAAGGTCACAAATTTATACAAAAATTGTTCACAAATTAAAACTGGCAGGATGAACAATAATTATTCACAAATTTATACAAAAATTCGTTATATTTTTAGTCACCTTGTGTTTATGTGATAGTTATGAACCTGTGGTACCATATGGAAGGCCTCTACTGCCCTAGTTTAGGAGTTGCAATTTGCAGCATTGATTCTGAACTGTTAAATGAATTTACTAGCAAGGATGTTCTCATTTGTTAAAGGCTACTTCTTATAGTTGATTCCATTTGAATGTTATTTGTCCACCACAACCACAACTCAAAAACTACAAATCGGATTACTTTCTCTTCTTTTTAGACAAGTAGCTCAACTTATGGATCTCATTTACTATTTCCCGGAGTTGGATCATTTAAGAAATTTTCTTATAATTCATCACTTTCTTTCTATAAGGATCCATTAGTTTCCTATAATTGTTTTTAGGGGAGTGAACTCAAGCAATTCCCTTGTGGCAGAACTTTGCACAAGTTTCCATAGCATCACTATTACTGCTTCTCTGATTATTCATTTTTGGATGTGTTTGCTCGTGTATTTAGTTTTATTGTTTTTTAGCGTATTTAAATTTATCTGCCCCTTCCAATTTTAGATTATTAAATCACCTTGTGCAGATTCTTGTATCGCCAACTCTTAACAGTTTCTGTTCTAGCTCCTAAATTTCTCTGGAACTCATGATTGTAATAATGTGATATATCCTTGCCGAGAATGAGGCATCCTTTGATCTCGTGGAAATTGGGTATATAATCTGTGAGCCATGCTGGGGAACATTGGTGCTTGTAGGGTGTGATTTCAGGCAAGGCTTTCATCTCTTTGGCATGGGAAAGCGGAGTGGAAAAAGATCAGAATTTCTTCAATTGTAAATGGGTAAGGTTTTTACCACTCTGGGCTATGGTAGTTTCTGCTGCAATAGCTGATTTTTGAGAAACATGCTCTTGGCTGTCAAGCTTTCTTCACCATATGATGATCTACTGCATAGCTGGAGTTTCCAGTAGTAAGCTGTGATCTGATTTTTGAGAAACTTGCTGACTGAAGATTCATTGTATGTTGGTCTACTGCATATCTAGAGCTTCCAATGCTAAACTGCTACCGCCAATTGCTCCTATTCAAAATGGGAACCCTTTTGAGTGGTAAGCTGACTGAAATTTTTTCCGTTGTATGTTGGTTTCTCTCTCTCTGTGGTCTGGGTCTTAAGAATCCAAAATGGGGACCCTTAAGCCTTAAAATCTGACGCATGGAATATATGTGTAGAAATATCAGGACCCACCACGGAAACGGGTCCTGCATATGAGAATCTCCATGCAGTTGATTAGAGTGATTGGACCACTTTGAATCATAGTGTTTAGTATCGGCCGATCCTGAGTCGGATTGGCTGATACAACTCGGGATCGGGTTGGGACGAGCCACGATCCCAAGCCGATCCCTCAAATTGTTAAAAATTCTCTGCCTCGTCCGATCTAGACCATCCAACTCGGTCTCAGATCGAGTCAGATTGGACGATCCATATTGGATCGTCCGAAATGTTGATTTTTTTAAGTCTTGTCACATGATTCAATAGATAGGAGATATTTTCCCAAAACATGGCCTTTATTTACATATAAAGGGTAGAAAAGAGATATTTTTTAGTATGCATCTGATTTAACTTGAGCTCGGATCGTTTGTAGTCAAATGGGGACAAGATGCATCATGAATGCAACATAACATACTGGATTGGTCCTTACCGGTTCCAATCCGGACCAGAACCGGTACAGAAAGTAACAAAAAAAAAAACAAAAAAAAAAAAAACAGACCGATCGGTGGGACCGGTCTCTGGGCCGCTGGACCGACGGTATCGGAACTGGTCACCGGACCGGCGGTACTAGTCGCTGGACCGTCGTTCCATAACCCCGCGATACAATTGTTTGTATTGTGGGTTGGGACCAGACTGCTATTAGCTGATATGTGAAACTATGATATTGGTTAGTAAAATGATTTTTAACAAGTTTTTAGCACTTGTTTCAACATGTTTTTATGTACTTTTGTTGTTGTGAATTTTTTTTTTTAATTAGGACCATGTTTTGGATCGGCCGATACAGAGTTGGATTGGCGATCCAACTCAATATCGGGCCAGAACGATCGGATATTGATTGAATTTAAAACACAATGCTTTGAATCATCTGATTTTCATATTTCATTTTCAAAAATTTTAGCAAAGTTTTTTAAAACACAATGCTTTGAATCATCTCCTGCAGAAACTCGTCGCAGTTTCACATGCATAGATTCAAGTGCTTGTGCAAATGGCTCCCTACAAATTTGATAGCAGCTTGGTTGTGTTGGTGTGTTCTTATGCAAGTGAATCATCAGTTGTAAATCTTCCTATGAATCTGGTAGCAGCTTTTTGTAACCTGGTGCATTTCTTCCAATATTCACCAAGTCATACAAATGTCGTAAATCCTTAATTACTCTCATCCTGGTAACTGAAAGAACAATGTAAGTAATGGCTTTTTCATTGAAGGAATAATGTATACATTACTTGTTTTTGATAAAAGAAAAAATGTATAGCTCTTCTTGCTGGTTTCCATTGATAATGCATGATTCATATTTTCATATTTTTTTAGTTAAATCTCTCGATTGATTGTCTGCATCTATGAGAATTATTGCTCCTTTGCTTTATTGTCTTTTTTTTCTTTAGAATATCCAGAAATTTATGTGGCGTGAACATAGGGTGAGCCTATAAGGTTTGTTGTATTCGATTGGCTTGGGAAGTCAAGCTGAGTCCTCTCAATGAAATAGACGACCTAAAAATATCAAAGGGCAAATGGAGGAGGGGGGAGGGGCTCACACGGTGATATTATTTCACAATTCGAAACTGGACATTTTCCTTGGCTTTTTCTGGGTAATTCTAATTTGAGAATACTTTTCGTTCATGACAGGTCAGTAATGTTCAATGGTAGTTCAGTAATTCTCATTCTTGTGGGGTACCCTGTTTGTTCTTACCATGCTAAGAAAAAAGAGCAACCTGACACTCAACCCAATTGAAAGATTTGACTTATAGTCACCGAGTTGTCTTCACATGAGACCATGAAAAGGATGAGAGTCCCGTATGTTCATTCATGAAGCCCTTCTTGGTTTCATTCTCAAAGGGAAACTTTGCAAGAACTAAAGCTTCACCATTTCCATGGATAAGCTTCAGAGCTGTAAATCACTTCATACTCTCCATCATCTTCTTCTTCTTTTCCAATTCTCATGTCTTCATCATCTTTCATCAGCTTACACTACCCCTCATAAACACTTCATCAACTGTGGTTCAGAAACTAAAACAACCATCAACAACCGGACCTTTGTTGCAGACTTGAAACCCATTTCGTTCTCCCTTTCTGCAAGAGATAGCATCTCTGTCAAAGCTAACAACCCCTCCTGTTCCATCACCTCTCTATCAAACTACGAGAATTTTCAGGAGCCCCTCCTTCTATGAATTCAGAATCGACGACTATAGCTTTCATCTGTTACGCCTTCATTTCTTCCCCTTTTCCTCCCAGCATGATCTCGCCAGAGCTGTATTCGACGTTTCGGTTTCTGTCTCTGGGTTTCCTCTGTTACATAGCTTTCGCGTCCAAAAAAATACTAGCTCCAATTCCAAACCTGTGTTGAAGGAGTACTTGCTGAGCATCAATAGCACAAACTTCACCATCCATTTCACACCTTCTCGAGGATCATCTCCGTCTTTCCTAAACGCCATTGAAGTCTTCCCTGTCCCCAAAAACTTCATACCTAATGAAGCTCCCCACATAACTCCTGGTGGAAGTAAACCCCTCTATTATAATGGTTTTTCATCCCAGGTTTTAGAGACCCTTTACAAGATCAGCATCGGAGGTTCGGTCATCACACCGGATAACGACACTGGAGAAGTTGGATTCCTGATCAGAGTTATCTTTTCTTCCAGATGCAGCAATATCCTTTAATCGCAGGGAACCTCCAAATTATAAGGATGAAATAGCTAGCAAGTACATTGCTCCAAAATTCTTGTAAAAGACTGCGCAAGTGATGAACATAGGAAACGATCGAATAGCAAATACTTTCAACATAACCAGGCATTTCAATGTGAGTTTCAGTGTCAGTCACCTTCTCCGATTACACTTCTATGATTTTATCAGTCCCCCAATGATAAGCTGCTCTTCAATCTGTATATTTATCAGAATTACAGTCAGGAAATCGATAACTCTAAAGCTATTAGTTGGCCTGCAGCTCCTTACTATATAGATTTTGTGGTCGATTCTGATGATTCTGGAACTATGTTCATCAGTGTTGGCCCAAATCTTAATTCCGACGTTCAAACTGCTTATTTGAACGGTCTGGAGATCAAAAACAGTAGGGTTTATACCGATACCCAGAGAGTGTCGAAGAAGAAACAAGTCTTTCTTGTGGTGGGACCAGTTCTTGGAGTTGTTTCTGTTATCTGCGTTGTTACTGGTGTTCCTGTTGGTGTTGAACAAGCAGGAAACCGAAAAAGACTCGAGAACCTGCGATATGATCGCCGATATCAGTTTATGGAGGGAGTTTGTGCAGTGGATTATCCATGAATGCTTCTCAGGTTCCTACTGTAAATCTTGGATTGAAGATCCCTTTTACTGAAATTCAGTTAGCAACTAACAATTTCAATGAGAATTTGATGATCGGAACAGGTGGATTCGACAAGGTCTATAAAGGGGTGATGAGAAGCAACTTGAAAGTTGCTGTGAAAAGAGGTCATGAACCAGGAGGGTCAGGGCAGGGCCTTCCAGAATTTCAGACGGAGATCACGGTCTTATCCGTGATCCGGCACAGGCATCTAGTATCACTGATCGGGTATTGCAACGAAAGATCGGAGATGATACTGGTTTATGAATTCATGGAAAAAGGGACATTGAGAAACCATCCCTATGGCTCTGATGATCTGCCTAGTGTGTCCTGGAAGCAAAGGCTTCAGATATACATTGGTTCAGCAAGGGGACTTCATTACCTTCACACTGGTCCAGCCAGGGGAATCATTCACCGCGATGTTAAGTTGACGAATATCTTGCTCGATGAGAATTATGCTCTAAGGTTACCGATTTCGGTCTATGGAAGTCGGGGCTTCTTCTTGATGAAACCCATGTAAGCACACTTGTGAAAGGAAGCTTCCGATATCTCGATCCGGAGTACTTCAGATGTCTACAATTAACAGATAAGTCTGATTTGTATTCCTTTGGTGTAGTTCTTCTTGAAGTTCTTTGTGCAAGGCCTGCTATTGATACACTGCTTCCAGGGGAGCAGGTGAACTTAGCCAAATGGGGGATTCGGTGTCTCAAGAATGGGTTGATCGAGGACGTTATTGATCGTTCGCTCGTGGGTAAGATCAATCCCAATTCTCCAAGGAAGTTCGGGGAGACCGTGGAGAAGTGTTTGAGAGAATGTGGCGTTGACAGGACTAGTATGGGTGATGTGTGGTGGGATTTGGAATATGCACTGCAGCTTCAGGAGACGGCGAAGCACAGAGAACCCCATAAGGAGATGTTAAGGTAGCCGGGCTTATTTCAGCTGATAGCTCCTAAAGCACTTTTTAACACATAATGGGTAAGTGCTTACCCATGAGGAAGGCTACATATAAGGAGAAGCTATTAAGAACAGCTTCTCTTATCGAGAAGCTATTTCTAAACTTCAGGAATATTTTTATAATACCTATTTTATCCCTAAACTTTTATAAGCACTTAAATAAATGAATAACCAAGTGGTTGGGAAGGTTGGGTGATATCTACTTTTTGTTTGAGAGAGTTGTATTATTTCACTCTCTCTCTCTCACACACACACTGCCCACCATTCATCATTCATAAGCTTATCTATCTGCAGCCTGATAGGTTCCCTTGAAGGCCCCACTCCATGCACCCATACCATATCTCCCATCTGAGGTATTTAAAGCTGTAGAAAGGGTATTATAGGCATTGTAGTTTATCTGGGACCCCTTAATCTTTAATTCATTTAGAAAGAGAACCAAATAGTCTACAACGCTTCCAATGTCCCAGTTTCCACAACCCAACAGAAAATGGTAAGGCTTTTTTGATTCGGCCCGGCCCGGCCCGTTTTTAATTATCAAGCATATATAATAGTTTTAACATATTTAAGGTTATTTCACCATATCCTAATTGATTTTATGAAATTTTTTTTGTATTTTTTATTTCTATAAAAAATATGTAGCAAAATTTATAAATATAGATGAATATAAAGATTGTAAGAATTTTTTAATAATAAAATTAAAAAAAACAAAAGAATTGGGCTCTATCGGGCCTGGCTCGGGCTTTTCATATTAATCTAGGCCTGGGCTTGGGTTTCAATCTTAGGCCCAAAAATCAGACCGGGATTGGACATGAATAACACCCCTTGTACCCTATGTTGAGCCCGGCCCAGCCAAACAAATTGCCAGCCCTATTCCAAACCCACCGGCGACTCTTGAGGGGTTTTAAAGGATGGGGTTGGGTTTGCCAAGCGTGCGTCGATGGATGCCACACGTCCATTTAACCATTAGTTGGCTGTCTGTTAGATAGGGCCGGTTGGGCTGGGTTCTACACAATTTCGATTCGGCCCAAATTAAAATTCGTTTGCCCAAATCTAGTCGAACCCGAGCTGAAACTAACCCTATTGAGTCCGAACCTAGTCTGAGCTAAAGTTGTTGAGTTAGTGCTGGGTTCGGATTGACCCAAAATAAATGAAAAGACTGCAAAGAAACAAAATATACATTTTTGTAAAGGAAATATAACATTATATCTATATATATATATGTTGGTTGGTTCGGCCTTTTCAGACTGTACTTGATTACCTTTTGACCCCAAGCCGAAGTCAACTTCGGACTTAAAGTGAAGCCCGACCCGAAACCAAACTAACGAGTTCGGGCTCGGTTGGGTTGGGCGGGGCGGGCCAAACTTATAGCCCTAATCAATCACAGACTTAGGTGCAGACAATTTGTAGCCGTCACACGTGGGTAAGAAAAACAAGTCAAAGTAGTTGGCAACCTTGGTTCTGTAAAAATTTTTATCAGCCATTGGTTAAAAATTGTAACCAATGTTAAAAGATGGAATATCTATTCCTTGTGAATCTCTGTGATTATTTATTGAGTAGAGAGAGGTTAATTGGATTTGACATCTTTGAGTTCTTCCATTCTTTTCTTCCGTAATTCGTTGACATTCTTTTTTCTATTGCAGCCGTCCGTGAGGTCGTGGATTCCATCTCTGTGTGCGTGATTTCAACGTTGAAGGCTCAAAGCTAAGATCAATATTTGGTTAGATTCGAAATATCAGCACTTAATAACATTGAGATTCATTGCTATAACTTCATTTACAGGCCGAACAAAATCTAAAAGTACATCTCTAAACTCGGTGTAATTAAGTAGAGCTCATGTATATTGTACATGTAATGTATGGTCGAAATTAAGAAGGATTAGCAAAAATAAGTCATAAATCTTGATCGGGGACAAGAAATAGAAGAAGAAGAAAAGTAGAAACTAGCTTAGTGACCAGGCCCTTTCTTGCTTGGTCCAGAAGCCAACCTATAAGTCAGGCTCCTCATTGAAGAACGGTGATCACTCGTATCGCTCGAAGAAACAGGAAATGGAGCCAGTCCTCCAACTGAATCAACCCCAATATTGGCGTCTTTACGTCCGGCGATCATCTCGTCCTTCACTTCCGATCTTAGAGCTCTCGAAAGCACTCGACTTGGCAGCACTGTTACTACCAGCAACATAACAATCAATAGTGAAATATTTCTCTTCAATGCCATCTCTAGTCAGGATCTTAAGAATCTCTCAAGCTAGGTCTAGCTTTGTTGGCGTAATTGGAGTGACAACGCCTCACTTGTATAAATATAAGGATTTTGGTTTAGGCCGGTGAGGGTTGGGTCCCCTTACCTTTTCTTCACTTACCAAGCTAGTTATTCTTGGCTGAAATGGTTAGTTTGGTTAGCCGATTCTTTGCTTTCACACAAACATACACAGCTAATCTTTTTGCATACTCGTTATATGAAGTTACTATATATAAAGTACGTGTAGATATATGTGGTCATATATTGGACCCAATGGGTTCACATTGTCTATGAGCCGAAGCTGTGTTTACACCTGCTACACGGTCTGGAAAGGTGGTGCCACGTGTCAGAATCGAGGTTGTCGGAAGTAGTTAGTGTGATGTTTCTAGGAAAATGAAAGATGTGACGGTGTCTTTGTGCGTTCAAAGTGTGCTTTTTGAGCTTAGCAGAAAGGAGTAGGCTTGCTAGTAACGAAAGGAATGTCTCAAAAGGTCTATATTGGAGCATTTGCAGTTTCCCCCTAATTGTCTCGAATCAAAAAGGTAGGGTCCATGCGTTTTTCATGGATGGTTCCTAAGGTTCGAATTTTGGTTCAATATGATTCAAAATTTGGTTCAAGTTTTCAATCCAATGAACCAAGATAACCGACTTCACGCGGTTTGCCGGGTACCAGTTCGTAATTCTCTCTTGCAGGAGTAACTTATGTAGGGATGATGTGTACTCTTAAAGATTATTTAGGCTGCCTTTGGTTTGGCTTGTGCTTATGGATAAACACTCATTGATTAAGTTACTCAATAGGAACACTTATCCACAGTAACAATAAATTGCTTATTTGAAAAAATTAGTATTTGATAAATATATTTATTTAAGTGTTTATAAAAGTTTAGGAGTAAAATAAGTATTTTAAATTGAAGTATAGAAATAACATTTATTTAAATGTTTATGAAAGTTTAGGGATAAAATAATATTTTAAAAATATTACTAAAATTGTGAAATAGCTTAACGCATAAGAGCTTGGGATAAGTTGCTCCTTATGGGTAGCCTTCCTCTAGTGATTATGGGTAAGCACTTCACCATAAGTTAAAAGCTCTTATATAAGCTATAAGCTGCATTAAGTACTTATACATGCCGGGCCAAACGCAGCCTTAATGTTGTTTCTTGATCATTAGACGTACGGTCTGATCAATGGTAGCTAGAAGATTGATGGTTGGTGGAGAATGTATTTAACAAGGGTGGGTCACTGGGTCCTATTGTGTTCTATTCTGCATCTGTATTTGATTATCTCTATGATCGTTCAGACATTTATTAACACAGGTTCACACAAGTATTTGTGCAGACAAGGTTAGGAAGTTATCACTATTTCAAAGAATCTCATAAAATAAATAAATAATAATTTAATATAATAGTTAAAGAAAAGGTACTTACTAACCTGAGTGGAAGGAGCTAAGCAAGTGGTCTCGAGTTCGAACCTTGTGAATGCAACAAACTTTCTTGGGGGAGACCTTTTTTGGGAGAGGTCTCCCCTCCTTGGCGCCCGACCGTACCTCAGAGAATTAGTCTTGGGCAAAAGCCGGGGACCTTGGGAAACCAAAAAAAGAAAAAGAAAAGATACCTTTGGCTACGGAAGCGTGACGTTCAATTTAAATGTGATGTGTTTCAAACTTTCAAAATTCTTAGTGAAAACTACATGGTCGATCTTGTGAAGGTAGGTAGAGATAGGGGAAGTTCGACCTGGTCTGGTCTATCATTTGAATGCAACCATCTTGAAAATTATAATTGTTAATAAGAGAAAGGTTTATGACCGTCAATATATATATTATTCCATTCTTCATCTACTTTCTTGTCAATGGCGAGCCTACCACGTTGCTTGGAATACACCAATTAGATAGCTGTATCTCAAAATGCGACCCAACTAGTTGGGGGTGTCAAGACTCTCTAACCACGTGACCATCGTTTCTAAATATTAATAATAAGATCAACTCTTGATCGATATCCAAAGCTCGTGACCCGCGTTGCATGCTTCAATATCAGTCCTAGGGGGTGGTACATTGTATATCTCGTCGGTGCGAATTTAGGAAACAATTCTCTCTGGTCTGCATTGCACGACCAGAATAAATAATCCTCCTATCGTTTCTCATCTTAAATGCAACCCGAGGCTGCATTCAACGCGTCACACGGTTTAATTAAAATGTGCAAACATTAGTCATGGACGCGGATCTTCTCTGATGAAATACAGAGAAATTGTTGGACAATTCTCAGCAAGCGTCAGTGGTTGAGCTAAAAGGTTCTATTTATATATTGGTCTTTACAAGGATGTCCTAAAGAGGGACTAATGGCGTTGTGCCAAGTGTACACAGAATAAATGAATCAATATTGGATCTTGGGCCCAATAACAAATACAAATAAATGAGCTAAAGAAAAAAATAACGTTCTCTGACTAACAACTGCGGCCCAAAACCTTTGTCGTTTTATGCTCTAAAACTCCCTTGCAAATTTGTGAGTGTTAAGGGTCTCTGGATCACTCCAAGTTTGTCTCTTAAGCATTGAAAACGAGTATGAGACATAGGTTTTGTCAAACAATCTGCTACCTGATCGGAAGAAGGAACAACCTGACATCCAACTTCTTTGCCAAGACTTCGTCTCTGACAAAATGAATATCAACTTCTATATGCTTAGTTCTAGTATGATAGACTGGGTTTGCAGCCAAGGCACTTGCACTTAAGTTGTCACACCAGGTGATAGGAATTGAGAAACAATTGAAGGACAGTTCCTCTAGAAGCGATTCAAGCCATGAAAGTTCACATGAAACTTGAGCCAAAGCCCTATACTCTGATTCTGCACTTGGGTGGACACAACTTCTTGTTTCTTTGATGACCGTGAGACCAAAGTGTCTCCAAAATAGACACAATACCCTGTTGTTGATCTTCTATCATCTACACAGCAAGCCCAATCTGCATCTGAAAAACCTTGTAGTGTCAATCTCTCATAAGGTTTGATGTGCAACCCCATACTCCTAGTTCCCTTAAGATACCTAAGGACCCTTTTTGCCCCTTGCCAGTGAGTAGTGGAAGGACTTTGCAAATACTGACTTAACTTGTTTATGATAAAAGCAATATCTGGCATTGTGTTTGTCAGGTATTGAAGACCTCCAATGATGCTTCTATAA
>JAUPMG010047779.1:0-14014 GCA_031762675.1 Pachysandra terminalis | reverse complement strand
TTGATGTTTATAATTATTATTATATCTCTATATTATCATCATCATCACTATTTTTGGAAACTGGAAAGAGAGATGACTAGATTGGGAGATAAAGATCTCGAAAGTAGAAAAAAATAAAATAAAAAAACAAGTTCACTCACTCATGAAAACAAGGAAGGGTGTGGGAGAGAAAACAATAGTTGAGAGAATAGTAGGAGAATACTTTAATGTATATATATATATATATATATATATATAAGTTTATATATAATATAATTTCGAGCCGTGCTTTAACCGAGCTAAGCCTACCTAAGCTCGGCTCATGCTCGTTAAAATAATGAGCTTTTTTTTTAGATCGGGCTTGGCTCGCGAGCCTAAATATTGAACTCAAGCTCGGCTCATGCGAGCTAAGCCCGAGCCCGAGCTGAGCTAACTCGGCTCGTTTATAGCCCTATGTATACGCACCATGTGTTTACATGCTCCAATAGATGTGCATCATCATCTAGATGTCTGGAGGCAACCTGTAGACATGTGGTATACATACTCCAACACTCCAGATGATATGCTCACATATGTCTGGAAGCAAATCATATGTAACGTGAAGTTAAAGCATTGACTGAAGCGTGCATGTGTACACATAATAAGATCACATGTTCCAACGGATGCACATCACGTGTCTAGGCATCTGAAGGATGTGGATGCGTGGAGCCTGGAGCATGCACGCCACATGTCCGCATGATACCTCAAATGCACACCCTTTGTCCATATGCTCCAATATATAAAAGCGTGGTGCACTTCTGTTAGAACATGTGGACATGTGGCGCACATACATCACGCTTTAGCTGATGCTCTAACCTGCACTTTCCAAACGATATACTTTCATACATATGAGAGCATCTCATATGGAGTGTTAAGGCTAAAGCATTGCAACATGTGTGTCACATGTCCGCATGATGCCTCAGATACACACCATGTATCCACAGGCTCCAGACATATTAACACATGGTTCATATTTGACAGAACATTTCAACACAGGTGCACACACATGCACACTCCTGTCGTTGTTCTAACCTCCACAGAGTATATCATCTAATGCTTAGAGGATGGAGAGTTGGTTAAAGCAATAGAACATGCATGCCACGTGTCCATATGATGTCCCGAATATACGACATGCATCCATGTGCCTCAGACGTTTGAACGTGTGGTACTCATTAGTTGGAGCGTGTGGATGCATCACGAATGCATGCTCCAACTGATGCTCTAACCTCCATACTTCAGATAATATGCTTTTATATGCATTGGAAAGTATACGTCATGTGTCTACATGATGCTCCAGATGCGTGTCACATGTCTTAATATTCTAGACGTCTAAATGCATGGTGTACATTTGTCAAAGCATATAGTGCATAAAGCATACACATGCATGTTCCAGCTAATGCTCCAGACAATATGCTTCCATATAAATTGGAGTATATCGTCTAAAGCATGAAGGCTGGAGTATCAATTGAATGTACATGCATATGCTTCATACGTCCACATGCTTCTACGGATGCACACGAGCCTAGACTTTTGAAGCATTAGGACATGTGGCGCGCATCTGGACATCATGAGGATACAAAACGTGTATCCTCCAACACTCAAGTATCTACGCTCTAAATGATATGTTCACATATCTATATAAAAGCATATTTTCTGGAGCAGCAAAGCATTAGTTGGAACATCTATGAACATGACGCACATTTGGGACATCATATGAACACGTGTTGTGCATGCTCCGATACTCTAGCTGATGCTCATTCCTCTGCTATATATATATAAGCATATCGTCTAGAGTATAGAGGTTGGAGTATATATGTGTGCACTATCTGTCCACATGCTCCGGTATATGTGTACTATTCGTCTATATGTCTAGAGGATTTGGACTCATAGTGTGCTTCAAAGGTATCATATAGATTTGTGTTGCGCATGTTGTAATGCTCTAATCGATGCTCTAAATGATATGCTCACATATGTATGGAAGCATATTGTCTGGAGCGTAGAGGTTAGAGCATTAGCTAAAGCGTGTAAGCATAGGCACCACATATCTACATATTCCAATGGATACACATCTTGCGTCTCAACGTTTAGAGTATGTGAACCTATATAGGTTGGAGTATGCATGTCATGCGTCCTTATGATGTCTCGGATGCACACCATGCATCCACATCTCCAAAGGTCTAGAGACGTGGTTGCACATCCGTTGGAACATCTAAACGTGTAGCACGTATTCATGCACGCTTTAGTTGATACTCCAACTTCCACACTCCAAACGATATGCTTTAATACATATGTTAACATATCACCTGAAGAGTTGAGGTTGGAGCATTGGAACATGTGCACCATGAGTTCACATGATGCTTGTGATATGCACATTGTGTCTGCAGGCTCTAGATATCTAGATGCATGATACACAACTTCTACAATATGTGGACACATGGTGCACACAAATGCTCGCTTCAGTTGATTCTCCAACCTCCACGCTTTAGACGATATGCGTCCATATATATATCATATCATCTAGAGCATGTAAGATGGAGCATTGACTAAAGTGTTAGAGCATGCAAGTCACGTGTCCAAACGATGCCTAGAATATGCACAATGCATCCACATGCTCCAGAAGTCTAGACTTGTGGTGATCATTAGTCGAAGCACATGGACGCATGGCGCGCATGCATACACACTCTAGTCGATGCTCTAACCTTTATGCTCCAGACAATTTGTTTTCATATATATATATGTGTGTGTGTGTGTGTGTGTGTGTGAGCATATCATCTAGAGCTTTGAAAGATATGCGTCATGCGTGTATGCTCCACGCGTCCACATGCTTTGACGGATGCACACCATACATTTAGACGTTTAGAGTATTAGTACATTAGGCACACATCCGATGCATCGTGAGGACGCATTGTGCAAACTGTCCAACGCTCAAAATGATATGCTCCCATATTGATATGGAAGCAGATCGTCTAGAGCATGGAGATTGGAGCATCAGTTGGAGTATGTATGCATGCACATCATGTGTCCACATTCTCCAACCGATAAGTACAACATGTTTAGACATATGAAGAATGTAGATGCATGGCACACATTCAGAGCATCATATGGACATATGAATCATATGGCGGGGTCCCGCATAAATCCAACAACACTAAGCATTTAATTAATTAATTTTGAGTTTCACCCTCCATTATAGCACCCACTACAGAAACTCATCCTCATTGTCAGCCTTTAATTAACTAATTTTGAGTTTCGCCCTCCATTATAGCACCCACTATAGAAACTCATCCTCATTATCGACCTTTAATTAACTAATTTTGAGTTTCACCCTTCATTATATTACCCATTACAAAAAAAGTCATCTTCATTGTGAACACAATGTCTACGAGTCGTGGCTTCGGCAGAAGGGGGGCTCACAGCAAACCATTCCGCGTCGTCGAGTTCACGAACCGGCTTGTCGAAAGGAGAACGAATTGAAACATGCCATATTGCTACTCGACGAAGAATCAGTTCTCAACATCCAGGGCGACTGGCAATCCATGGAAACTGGCCGTAGTGGAACAGAATGGCAGCAGTCTGAGGGTATTGTCATGTAGTTATTGTAGCAAGGCATCTCGGAGAAGATAATTCGAGCAATCATCTCGGTTAATGGGTCTAAGATCCAATGCTTGAGGCAGGTCCTTGTGTCAAGGACGAATACCCTGCACACCCGACGGCCACCGAAGGTCGGCATCACGTGCTACTGGATGGCGACCTTAAAGCGATCAAGCAGAGTGCAAAGGAGTGGGAGGTGGAGGACGGTTTCCTATGTTCCCATTGACGACCTCAACAGTATCTCATTGAGCCGACCATCACCTGGTCAAAACTGCACCAACGCTACAAAGCGAATCAAGAAGCCTTCAATAATAGTCGGGTCGTATCGTACGTGCACTGGATCCAATACAGCCACATGTTCTATTCGACCCTCCGATTGACACATAGCGCCTAAGACGTTTGTGATTGTTGCGTTCGGTGCGACATTCAACTCGCCCACCCCGATCTGCCAGAGGACGAACAAGAGCAATTGCAACTGGAGAAGTCCATGCATCTCGATGCTGTCATTGGGCAACGTAGGACAATGTCAAACTTCATGAAGGAGTACGTTAACCAACTCGCTCCTCAGCAGACAAGTCAATCCAGACCACTACGATGATGAGCAAGACGACATGATCGACCTTAACGATGTCGATCCTAATCGTTTGCCCACAATTCAAATTCAGATAGAGGATTTTGGCTCTTCACTATGCCGCACTACGCCACATTTGTTCGTTCGCCGACTATTTTAATTCGAACATACTGGTGCAGAATTTTGTGCTTGCAAACATTATCAACATAGTCAACAATGTCATATTCTACGATGAGCGTGCGCAAGGGAAGGATGCAGATGCGTTGTACAACCTCCGTTTCGTGTACCACATGAATCTGCTCGCCAAGAAGATCGACAAACTGCCCAAGACGTTAATCATGATTCTCGACAACTGCATCGGCCAGAACAAGTCCCATGTCGTCTTTATGTTCTTTGGGCGCTTTTCGATAATGTTCTTCCGCAAAGTCATTTTGTTGTTCCTCATTCCGAGCCATTCTCATTATCTAGCCGATCAAATCATAGGGTGATGTCGCATTTCCATGAAGGAGAATAACTTCTACACGCCATCCGACATCGTTGATGCCGTCAACAAAATCAACAGTGTCGAGGCACGATTCGTCAATCATCGTGATGCACAATTACCATTCTACAAGGGATGGGAGCAACTCCTCAAGAAGTACTTCAAGTCGATTTCTGCACGGCACACGTTCAACTATTTCTTATAGATTGACCTAGGAGTTGTTAGCATGCCACAGCTAAGCTTGATGCCTGACACCGAGGTGACGATTGTCCCATTGATCGTCGAGGGTAACGTCGAACTCGTTCAACGATCACTACTGTAAGACCTGTTCGGTATCGAAACAACCCAACAAGCGACGCTCAAAATGTTCCGACTGCCGAGGGTTGTCGTTGGCACCCTGTCTGCCAAGAAGCTAATGTCGCTAGCCAAGAAGTACTTCTTGATCCCGCCTGAGTATCTGCCATTCTACCCGCAGATCCCAAGCGATGTATTGTTCGGCTCAAAGCTCGACGACATGGATGAACGACCCGTAGGTTGTACGCGGGTAGGCAAACAAAAATGCGGAGCCATAAATGCCAAGACGGTGGTGCCGGACATTGCACTTACCATACCCATTAAAGGTCCTGATTGTTCCAAGAAGCGGCCGAAGGTCGGGAATGGTCAGAAGTCGATTCTTTCATTTTTGGCAAAACATCCCGCCCTGTCAAAGAGTTGATGGACAATGAAGTTTTTTATTATTTTTTTAATGTAAGGATCACCGACTTAAGACGGTTTAATGTAAAGACTTTTTTATCTTTTTGTAAAGGGACCACCCACCGACAATGGATTTGTTTTTTACTAGCAAAAAAATAAAATGCAATTTTTTATTATAAAATTTGAATACGTAGCACTCTGAAACCAGTCCATAGCTGTATCGCAAATCTTCAATGGACTTAAACTCATGTTGAATTCATATGGCATGCATGCTCTAACACTTTTCCTGTTGCTCCATGCTCTAAATGATATATTCTCATATATATGAAAGCATGGCATTTAACGTGTGGAGGTTAGAGCATTGATTGGGTGTATAAGTTTGTGTACCATGTGTGCACATCCTTTGGCAAATGTGTACAATACGGCTAGCTGGCTGGAGCTTGTTGGTGCATGGTACATATCCGAGGCATCATGTAGATGCATGACATGCATGCTCCAACACTCTAGATTATATGCTCATATATGTATAAAAGCATATTGTCGGGAACGTGGAGGTTGGAGCATCGATTGAATCATGTATTCCTACACACCAGACGTCCACATGTTCCAACAGATGTGCACCACGCGTCTGGAGCATGCTTAGAATGCACATCATGTGTCCAAATGCTCCAAACATCTAGAAGCATAATGTACATCTATCGGAACATATAGATGTGTGACATGCATGCATTGATGCTCCAGCTTCCACTCTCTAGACGATATGCTTCCATACATATGAGAGCATATCAACTTGAGCGTTGATGTTGAAACATTAGCTGAAGCTTACACACCACACATCCATATGATATCCCGAATGCGAAACATGTGTTCATAGGCTCCAAACATTTTGACACATGGTACACATCTGGCAGAGCATGTGAACACATGGTGCACACACATGCACGCTTCAGACGATATGCTTCGATATATTTGAAAGCATATCATCTAAAATGTAAAGGATGATGCATTGGCTAAAGCGATAGATAATGCATGCCACATGTCCATATGATGTCTTAAATGTGCACCATGGATCCATATCGTCATGCGTCTGCATGATGCCCCGGATGGGAACTACACATCCTAATACTCTAGGTGTCTAAAAGCGTAGTGCTCATCCGTCAAAGCATGTGGACATGTGGAGCATACGCATGCACGCCTTAGTTACCAGATTCGTCAAGACTATGACGTTCTTGCTCTAAAATGCGAATTTACGCTCTAAAGGAGAATGCGTATAAAAAAACGCGCTCTTTAAATTAAAATTCACGAATTTAAAATGAATTAAATAAAATCAACTATTATCCGTAAAGTTACTTTCATTAAATGCATAATATGGAGAGAGATCATTAAATGCTTTGTTTGTATTCTATATCATAAAGAGAGACATGAATCAGTAGAGAGAGAAATGAGATGCAGTAAAAGTGAGAGTACGAATAGAGAGAGACGGGAATGAGTAGAGAGAAAATAATCAGTAAAAAGAAAGTGAAAGTTCATAGGTGATACGTATAACATAAAAAATAATATAATATTAAACATAATTAATATGCATATAACATTACACATTATATATATATAATTAAATTAAATAATATTTTTAATAATATTATATTTCTATTAATTTTTAAAGTATTATTTAATAATAAAACATAAACTAATAAGTAATGATATTTTAGTTTATATATTAATGCACGCATATATTGACACACACATACACACACACACACACATATATATATATATACACACACACGCTCTGAAGACGCTTTGAACTATAGGTTATTTTTGAAATTGACGCTCTCATGCTTTCGTTCTCGCACTCGCTCTCCGCTCTGGTAACTAAGATGCACGCTCAATTGATGCTTCAACCTACACGCTCTAAACGATATATGAAAGCATATCGTCTGCATGATTCTGTAGATACTCAACAAGCCTACCGGAGCGTAGAGCAAAACGAGAGCGAGAGCGCCAATTTCAAAAATACACAAAATATAGTGTCTTCAAAGCGTTGCTTCTGTAATATGTTCAAATATATATATATATATATATATATATATATATATATTATTTTTAATATAATAATAATAATAAATTATGAAAGTTTAATTTTTAACGTATTAGTACTTTTTTGGTATTATATTTATTTTTAGATAAAAAAAATATTTGTATACTTATTTTAATTATATATTTTTACTTACTTCATTAATATCAATTAAGTTAAAAAAAGTCTCCTACCATAAAAAAGATTAAGTTAAAAAAAGAGAAAAAAGATAAAGAAAATGTGATAACCTTGTTAAAAGTAATGTAGCTCGTAGAGGGACTAGGAGAAAGTGGTCTTTTTTAGGAAGAGATTGAGACCTTTATTGCTGTAATAAATGAGTGAAAAACAAGGAAGGAAAGCATTAAATGAGAGAGAGAGAGAGAGAAAGAAAGAAATGTATTTTTTAGGAAGAGAATGAGACATTTATTATTGTAATAAATGAGTGAAACACAATGAAGGAAAACTTTAAATGAGAGAGAAATAAAGATAGTTTAATAAATGATGAGACAGATATAGAGAGAGAGAAGAGAAAAAAATAGGGTTTTTATTACTATTTGTGTACGCACGCTTTAATAAATTGAAATTCTCATTCTCATTCAATTAATACGCAAATTGAAAACGAATCAACTCTCAATTCGCGAATTGAGAGCAGATACGTTGGCCTCGTACCACAGTTTAGGTAACTAATTAGGAAGTGTGGTGTGCATCTGCATAATGAGGACACATGGCATGTATCCTTCAACGCACTAGCCTCCACACTCTAGATGATATCCTCGCAAATTTATATGAAAGCATATCAACTGAAGCATGGAGATTGGAGCATCAACTAGTGCATTTATGCATGCACACAATACTTCCACATGCTCCAACTAAAAATGCCCAAACATGTGGATGCATGGTGCACATTCAAGGCATCATATGGACACGTGTTATGCATGATCTAATGCTCTAGACGATGTTTCATCCTTAATGCTATAGATGATATGCTCTCATATATATAAAAGCATATTGTCTCGAGCATGGAGATTGGAGCATCGACTAGAGCGTATATGTGTGTGCACTGTGTGTTCAAATGCTCCGATAGATGTCCATCATGCATCTAGATGGAGCATGTGGACGTATGGTGCGCATCTGAGACATTATGTAGACGTGTGATGTGCATGTTCCAATGCTTCGCTCGAGCTTCAACCTTAATGTTCTAGAATATACTTACATATGTATGAAAAAACATATCATCTAAAGCATGGAGATTGGAGTATCGGCTAAAGCATGCATGTGTACGCAACACATCTACATATTCTAACGGATGGCTACCACGCAGCTCGCTCGACATATGGAGATGTGAACACATGCAAGCTAGAGCATGCATACCACGTGTTCGCATGATACCTCGAATTAGGCTTGTAAACGAGCCGAGCTTTGCCCAGCTTGACTAAGTAAAAATTTCCTGGCTCAGGCTTGCTAGTTTTTTCAAGGCTCGGGCTCGGCTTACAAAAAGCTCGACTCAGCTCATGAAGAGCTGAATAAAAAAAATAGCTAAACTTATTTAATGCTTTGTATTTAATATATAAGACCACTATAGCTACTAACTTTATATTTAATGCTTAATATTATATATATATTCAGATTTATATATGATACATAAGTTTATATATCATATATAAGACAACCAAGGTTAATCAAGCCGAACTTACCTAAGCTCGGCTCAGACTTGTTAAAATAACAAGCATTATTTTAGGCTCGGGCTCGGCTCGTGAGCCTAAATATTGAGCTCAAGCTCGTCTCATGCGAACCGAGCTCGAGTCAAGCTAGCTCGGCTCGTTTACAGCCCTACCTCGGATGCACACATGCATCCACATACTCCAGATGCTAGACACGTGGTGCACATCCACAAGAACATGTGGATGTGTGGCACGCATGCATACATGTATTAGCTTATGCTCCTACCTCTACGCTCCAGACGATATGCTTCAATACATATGAGAATATTTCATCTATAGCTTTGAAGTTGGAGCATGTGTGCCACAAGTCTACATGATGCATGAGATACGCACATTGCGTCTATAAGCTCCAGACATTTAGATGCATGGTGCACAACTATTGGAGCATGTGGACATATGGTGCACATTTCAATCAATGCTCCAACTTTCACGCTTCAGACGATATGTTTCAATATATATAAGAGCACATCATCTAGAGTGTTGAGGATGGAACATTAGTAAGAGCGTTAAAACATGCACGTCATGTGTCCATATGCGCCAGACGTCTAAACATGTAGTGCTAATCAATCAGAGCATATGAAAGCATAACAAGCACATACAGGCTCCAGCCGAAGCTTTAACATTTACGCTCCAGACGATATACATCCATATATATGCAAGCATATTAGCTGTAGTGTGGAGGCTTGAGCGTTGAAGCATATGCGTCCACATGATGGCCTAGATACGCACCATAGATCCTAATACTCCATACGTCTAGACACGTGGTGCACATCGGCCAATGTATGTGAATGCATGGATCATATGCATGCACGCTTTAGCTGATGCTCTAAACTTCACACTCCAGATGATATGCTTCCATATATATGAGAGCGCATCTGAGGCATCATGAGGACGTAATGTGCATATCCTTCAATGCTCCAACCTCAACGCTTTAAATGATATGAAAGCATATTGTTTAGAGCGTAGAGATTGGAGCATCGACTGGAGCATGTAGATGCATGCATGTATGGACGCACACCATGCATCTATATGCTCCAACCAATAAGCATAATACATTTAGACGTTTGGAGCATGTGAATGCATGACGCACATTCAAGACACCATATGGACATATGAACCTTATGGTAGGACCCCAGGATCCCATAAGACCCCGTATCTCCCATAAAGTCTGTAGAAATGTGAGTTCAGGTTGACTTAACGCGTGCGATATGGCAATCGATTCGTCTCGGCGTGCCTTTTGTGATGTACTATAATGTACTCAAATTTTGCAAAAAATAAATCTAACTTTATTGTTGGTGGTCCTTATCAAAATATAAGACTTTATTTCAAACAAACATATATATATTAGATTCATTTGAGAATTAAGAATGGGTAAGAAAAATTAATTAATTAAAGGTCTTTTGCCGTTGGATTTATACGGAACCCGGGGTTCCGCCAATCGATGCTCCATTCTCCATGCTCTCATTTATAAGTATATTATCTAACGCCTGTGTGTATGCACCATGTGTCTACATGCTCTGATAGATGTGCAACATGCATGTAGATGTTTAGAGCCTGTGAACGCATTGTACACATCCAATGCATCATGTAAATGTGTGGCGCATATGCTCCAACGCTCCAGTCGATACTTCAGCCTTAATACTTTAGATTATGTGCTCACATATGTATAGAAGCATATCGTCTAGAGCGTGGAGTTTAGAGCATTAATTAAAGCGTGCATGCATACGTACGACACATCCCCATGTTCTAAAGGATGTGCACCATGTATCTAGGCGTCTGGAGCATGTGGACAAATGAAGGTTGAAGTATGCGTGTCATAAGTCTGCATGATGCCTCGGATTCACACCATGCGTCTACATGCTCCAAACGCCTAAAGGCATAATATGCATCCGTCAAAACATATGGTGCTCATACATGCATGCTTTAGCTAATTCTCTAACCGTCATTTTTCAGACGATATGCTTCCATACATATAAGAACATATCATATTATCATCTAGAGATTTGATACTGGAGCATGCGTCTCACATGTCCAAATGATTCATCGGATGCGTACAATGCGTCCACAAGCTACAGACATCTAAATGCATTGTGCACATTTGCTAGAGCATAGGAATATATGGTACACACATGCACGTTCCAATCGATGCTCCAATCTCCATGCTCTAGAATATATGCTTCCATATATATATATATGATGGAGCATTGGTTAAAGCGTTAAAAGCATGAATGCCATGTGTCCATATAATGCCCTGAATGTGTGCTATGCATTCGCATGCTCTAGATGTGTTGTGCTTATTAGTTAAAGTATATCGATGCATGGTGCATGCATACATGCCCTACGCATTTAACATCTGGAGCATTAGGATGTGTGGCGTGTATCTGCGCATCATGTGGACGTAATGACGCGTATCCTCCAACACTCTAGCATATATATATATATATGGGGGAGGATACCCGCCATTACGTCCATATGATGCCTTAGAAACATGCCACACATCTTAATATACTCCAAACATTTAAACACAGTGCACATCCGCTAAAGCAATGAATGCGTGGACTGAAGCATGCACATATGCGCTCTAGCTAATGCTTCAACCTCCACGCTCCAAACGATATGTTTTCATATATATATGAGAGCATATAATCTGAAGTGTGAAGGTTAGAACATCAGTTGAGTATGCATGCGTATGCTTACGTGTCCATATGCTTCGACGAATGCACAACACACGCCTAGACGTCTGGAGCATTAGGACGTGTAGCATACATCCGAGACATCATGAGGATGCATGACATATATCCTTCAACGCTCTTACCTCTATGCTCTAAATGATATGCTCTCATATTTATATGGAAGCATATCGTTTGGGGCATGGAGATTAGAGAATCAGCTGGAGCATGTACGCATGTACACAACGCTTCCACATGCTTTAAGCGATAAACACAACATGTTTGGAGCATGTGGATGTATGGCACACATTTTGGAACATTATATGAATACGTGTTGTATAGCCTATAACGCTCTAGTTAATGCTTCATTCTCCATGATATAAATGATATGCTCTTCTAAATATAAAAGCATATCGTTTGGAGAATGAAGGTTGGAGCATCGATTAGAATGTATGTGTGTACACTATGTGTCCACATGTTCCGGTAAATGTGCATCATGCGTTTAGATGTCTGGAGCATGTGGACGCATGGTGCGCATCTGAGGCATAATGTTGACATATGATGTGTATGCTCCAACACTTTAATTGATGTTCTAACCTCAACGCTTGAGATGATATATATATATATATATATATATGAAAACATATCGTCTAGAGCATGGAGGTTGGAGCATCAGTTGAAGCATACATGTGCACATACCACATGTCCACATATTCTAACAGATGCGAACCATGCCTCTAGACGTCTATGGCATCATACGAACCCGTGCCACTCATGTTTCAGTCTTTATGCATCAACATGTTCCAGATCTAGACACGTTGTGAGCATCCGTCGAAACATATAGACGTATGGTGTCCTCCAATGCTCTAGACTCCACACTCCAAATAATATGCTCACATATTGATATGGAAGCATATCGTCTAGAGCATATATGTATACACACCATGCATCTACATGCTCCAACCAATAAGCACATGAAACTTATGGTGGACATGTGCAAAAAATAAAAAAATTTATTGTGCAACTTTTTAATTTTTAACTCTCTTTGACACACTTTGTAGACATGTATCAATTTGCTACTCTCTTTTTTTTGAACTCTCTATCTCTCTCTCTGACACACTTTGTAGGCAAGTATCATTATGCTACTTTTTTTTTTTGTAAGAAGATGAATTCTCTCTCTGACACACTTTGTAGACAAGTATCATTATACTACTCAAAGACCTTATGCAGAGTAGACCTAAAAAGTTAATTAATTAATTGCTTATTGTTGCTCGATTTATGCGGGATCCCAGGGTCCCTCCATAAGGTTCACATGTCTGGAGGATGTGAATGCATAACGTACATTCAGGGCATCATATGGACGTATGGCGTGTATGCTCTAACACTTTAGCCGATGGTTCATCATTCATACTCTAGATGATAAGCTCTCATATATATGAAAACATATCATCTAAAGTATGGGGTTGGAGCATCGAGTAAAGCGTGTATGTGTGTGCATCATTGTAACGACTCATCCCACCTGACACAATATTGTCCGCTTTTGGCTCACCCGAATTAGGCTTCCCAGGGGGTCACCCATCCTGGTACTACTTCCGCCCAAGCACGCTTAAGTGCGGAGTTCTGATTGGGTTCACGACCATCACGGCTTTAAAACGCGTTATGTCAAACCCGTAGCCTGCCAGCCCCTTAGGCCCGCCCACGTAGGTCACCACAATCACCCCCATGGAGCCCAAGTTGTAATGATCTGAACCTTTGAAAGTATTTTATTTTCCCAGTTATAATATATGAATGAATTATTAGAATTATCTGTGCGATTATATGTGCATTATTTATGTTATGAGGGTGTTTTTGTAATACAATTTTCAAATTAGGAGTCAAACTGATATTATGAGAAGTTAAGGGTTAAGGGATTTGAAGTTGCATATTTTTTATTTTGGGGGCTTTTCGGTGATTATGTGAGAGTTGGGTACTTTAGGATATTTTTATTATATATTTATAGTCTTAGGGACTTATTTGAAATTATATTAAATTAAAGGGGGCAAACTGTAATTTTCAAAAACCCTTCATCTTCCCAAACGCACCAACCGCGCGTTTGAGAGAATGAAGGTGGTGGAGGGCGTTTGAGAAGAAAGAGGTGGAAGGGGGGATGCATTGAGAGAGAGTGAATGAATGTAGAGATAGTGGGGGAGTTATGGT
>JAUPMG010047769.1:0-14014 GCA_031762675.1 Pachysandra terminalis | reverse complement strand
ATCCGTTCCATTTTATGTCCCATTGACAACTTCACCAAAGAGCTTAAATATTAATTTTCAAAAATTCTGAAGTTATCATTCACTAATTAACGTCAAATCCGTTCCATTTTATGTCCCATTGACAACTTCACCAAAGAGCTTAAGTATTAATTTTCAAAAATTCTGAAGTTATCATTCACTAATTAAGTGGGGTTTGGTGAACAGGCGGATGGTCATCTCTATACCATCAAATCGCGGCCTTTCGCTCACGGGAAGGGGTAGTGTCGTACTAGTCAAAAGCTTTTGTCTTCTTTACGAGTCGAAATTGAAAACCGCGGCCTTTCGCTCACGGGAAGGGGTAGTGTCATACTAGTCAAAAGCTTTTGTCTTCTTTCCTACTATGGTATCCTTATTATTTAAATCTGAAAGCTTATTAATGTTATTATGACTCTTCTCATCGCTATCCATCTACCTATCTACCAACCCACTCCATCGTTATCAACACCACTGTGTTAGTCTCCGTCTCCATTTTCTCTTATAATTTCAACGTTCACCGGGATTTTACGAGTCTTAATTTGCTGCTCAGCTACATGAACTAGAAGAAGGGTTTGTGTAGATGTGAACGATAAATAACAAAGAAACAGAAGGGTTTGTGTCTCTATGTTAGGCAGAAGCCCATGGTATGGTAGCTAAGCAACCACTCATTCAGGAAGAGAGAGAGAGAAAGAGCTACAAAGACTAATAGAAGCTTCTTCTTCTTTTTTTTCAAATTCGCTTATCTTCTTCCTCTTGATACCCACCATTATTCTTATCGGATTTTAATTCTTAAATGTTGATATGAGTCTTAATTTGCAAGTTTGGTGAGACGTCAACGAGATAATCTACCCAAATTAAAGAGGTAAATTTATATTTTTTTTATAAGGTATATATATATATATATACCATTAATGAGACATCTGTCTGGTAAATCTCTCTTTTTTAATGCCTTACTTTTGTTAGGTTGAATGGAAAGAACATAGAAAGAGATGTCATTTTATATGTAAATAATAGACCAATCAGTAAGCAACACGTAGCATATGAGGTTAGGTTACTACTTCGCAGGTCAAGATGACGAGCATTAAAGTATAGGAGAAAGAGTTTTTCAAACGGATCAAACATGGGTATGTACCTTCAGTTAATATCATCTAAAGCGTAGTAGTTCTAGCATTAGCTGCAGCAAAATGTATATGCCATATGTCAATGTGCGTGTACGGTTATATATCACATATTCATATGTTCAAACGAAAAAGTGTTTCAAACGGATCAAACATGGGTATGTACTTTCAGTTAATATCATCAAAAGCGTAGTAGTTGTAGCATTAACTCCAGCGTAATGTATATGTCATATGTCAATTTGCTTGTACGGTTATATATCACATATTCATGTGTTCAAAGTTCAAACGACTTAATTCTGTATATGCATGTGGACGTGTAACGTGCGTATATAGAAATACAAGCTACAACTTCCACACTCCAAACGATATGATTCCAAAAATAACATCATGCATCAGGCAAATCGCTAATAATGCTTTTAAGAAGATCTAAGGATGATAATGCGTAAGGCCGGTGGGCTTTGATACCTTTAGAAATGAGGATTGTAAGTTTGGCCTAACCCTCTCAAAGCCTGTCCAACCCAATACTAATTGGGTCTATTAGGTTCAAGCTCAATAGATTTGGATTTTGTTCAAGCTGAATACGTTCGAGCCAACTGATTTTAATTTAGATAGAGTTCAGAATCCGATCCAACCCTCCCTATTACTGCCCTATTCAGAATGTTGCAATTCAGTACCTCTTCTTTTAGACTCTTGAATGGGCAACAAGATGGGTTAGAATTAGGCTACGTCAAACTGCCCGTGGCGCATTGCCTCGCCAAAGAAGATCTTTTATCATTCACTTCTCCTGATCTTTCCACATATAATTACTAAGCACTCAAGAACAGTTGTTTTCATTTTTAATCTCCAGAGCCTAAAAGTGCTCAATAAAATATTAAAAATCATAATTAAATGTCGTTGAATTGTTACTCTTTTCATATAGCTTCTTATAAATGGAATATTTCATGCCGTTGGATTTATGTGTTGGGTCGATCCGATTGGTCCAGCCCGTTTAAGATGATTCGAATCTCCACTTAATCTCATAAAAAGAATATTCCAATGTTGTTGTATTTATGGGATGTCCATATCCGATCAAGTGCGACTTGGACTCAATCTCCTAATAAGATTAGGAGAGAGTCCAAGATAGACTTGAGTTGAGTCTCCTATATAGGAAACTCGTCCCTCTCAACGCTATCCTCAATTAGGCGAATTCCAACCCTAGAGAATCTCTCCTCTCTCATTTTCTCTTCTTCCTCTTTGAAATCTGGTTTTGCTACATAGATTCTCATACAGAGATTTGGTCGTTTGAGTGTGGGAACATTGGATATTGTTTTAATAATCACAAATTCTAGTGTGAGACGTTTTTCGGTTTGATAGAGATCTTTTGATGAAGATCCGGGTTTGTGTGTATTGAGGTATGTGATCCGGTTCGTCTACAACCTTCATTGGTATCATAGCCACTGTGATTCGTCTTCGTTCGATTGAGGTATGTCGAGAAACCTCATCTATGAAGCAACTTAGTTGTTATTTTGCAGAAAACAACATTTACAATACATGGTTGCATCAACGATCAAAAGAGGATCATTTGTGTAACCATACGTTGTGATCATCATTATTTTGGAGTGTTTATTATGAATTTTAACACCTAAACAATGATGGATCGAAAAGACAAGAGTAGGTTTTTAATCGAATTAATTAATTAATTATTTTTAACACCTAATTGAAATTGTTTAATTTCCTACATGGGTTTTGCATATTAGGGATTAAAAGTAGTATTAAAATTTTATTGTATTGGTGATGATTATGCATTATGACCTATGGTCTAATATGTTTTTCATCTGATATATAAAAGATTAATATTATTGTTTAGTCCTATATAATGATGCAAAATCAGCAATGCATGTGTATATGAAATGTGAATTAAATGCCTAACTTTAGTTGTAGTAATATGGTCACTAAGAGTACAATGGCTGACTTGAACAATGGCGAGAAATTGGACGGTAAGAACTATGATATATGATATAGGAAGATCCAATATCTCCTCGATGAGTCTAAGGCCTTATTGACTATCTCATAACCTACTTTATCCTGAAGAGGGGACCACTGCCCAACATCGTAGAGACATGGAGGTCTATCAGGCTTGGGCCAAGATGAATCGTTATGCAGGCTTTATTATGTCGAGTAGTATGCACAATGACCTTATTGGCGAATTCGAAGCCTATAAGATTGCACTTGAGATGTGGAACACACTGAAACTCGCTTTCGCTGGTACTTCGGCTGCCAAATTACGTGCACTGATAAAGTTTGAGACCTACAAGATGGCTCCCATCGTGAGCATGGTTAATTAGGAAGATGTCTATGATACGAGATCCAAAAGGAGTGGGGAATAGCCTGACAGATGAGCAGCAGATTCTCGTTGTTCTGAGATCCCTACCTGACTCGTGGGAGCACATGAAGTTCACCATGGTGCACAACAAGAACATCAAAATGTTCAAGGACTTTTCATGTCATCTTGAGCTCGAGGCAAAGCGCTAGACTGCAAGGTTTAACAGCACTGCACTCTTAGTCGAATCGGCGAAGCAGAAGACAACTAGGTCTTGGCACAATTGCAAGGGTAGGACGCCTCAACAGGGAAAAACAGTTGAGAAGGCTCCAAACGCAGACACAGGTACCAAGCGCCCTAAAGAGAAGCGAGGTGGAAAGAAAAACATATCCAAGGTGATCTGCTAAAACTGTAATAAGTTTAGACACTTTGCTCGTCATTACACTGAGCAAAAGCAAGTACGAACTAATCCAACCTCTAGCTATTGTTACATAGTTTGCATCGATGTATTGTTTGCTCATTCTAGTCCTAATTGGATTTTAGATTCCGAGGCAAGTAAACACATAGCCAGAGAGCGAGATTGATTCATGAATTACAGACAGATACCAGTAGGAACTCGAAAAGTTTACATAGAGAACAGTACCAGCGTGGACTAACAAGGGTTTGGCTCATACCTGTTGAAGATGCGAGAGACCCGCGCATTGATGCTCATGACGTACTCTAGGCACTCATCATTCATCGTAATCTCGTCTCAGTAGTAGAGTTACTTAGACTAAGTTTTTCTGTCATTTTCAGTAGAGACTGCATCTCCATTTCTTTAGAGTCGGTTTTATATGGTAGTGGATTTATTTCTAACGGTCTATTTAAACTTGGTATTGATAATTCAAGTGATGCAAATTTGGTTTCTAATTTGACTTCCCATGATGATGTTATTATTTCTGATTCATTGAGATGACATGCTAGACTAAACCACATATGGCTAGAGAGGATGAACCGTTTGGCTAAAATAGGTATACTAGGATCGCTTGCCAAGTTATCAGTTACCCGTTTGTGCCGGTTGTTTGGTCGGTAAGTCATATAGGAAACCATTTAGTAATTCAGTAAGAGCAAACGTTCCTTTAAAGTTAGTCCATTATGACATACGTGGACCAATCAATGTTAGGATCCGCCATAGAGAGTTCTATTTCGTCACGTTCATCAATGATTACACGCGATACGGTTATGTGTACTTATTTTCCACAAGTCTGAAGCATTAGATTGTTGTAGGCACATTGTGACTGAAGTCGAGAACCAGTTGGATTGACACATGAAGTGTCTCCATACCGATAGAGGATGCGAGTGTTTATTGAATAAGTTTCTAGAGTTATGGGAAGAAAAATGAATCAATAGGCAATTGACAATCCCATGCACACCTTAGCAGAGTGGTGTCATAGAGAATGAATTTTACTTTGTTAGACATGGTGAGGTCAATGAGAGTGCATGCATTCCTACCCATTAGTTTTTGATGCACTAATGACTGCAGCCTACATCTAAAACCTTGTCCCTACTAAGTCAGTTTCTAGCACACCAAACCAATTGTGGACAAGCAGAGTGCCTGACCTAACTCACACGATTCCTTAGGGGGGGATCGACAGGTTATGTTCATGTGCCTTCCCACCAAAGAGGGAAGCTAGACACGAGAGTTATTACGTACATTTTTGTGAGATACTCAGAGCACTCTAAGCTCTACGTCTTTTTTAGTGAGCAAACAACCGGGGTCTAACACAGATTAAATCACTTGATGTGGATTTCATCGAGGATGATTTTCCGAACAAGAAGAGATCAAGGGCGAATCTAAATTTCTTCGAGATGAATGAGCCAAAGTTGGGATCAACAGAGATCACCTTGTATCCAAATACCAATGAGAATGTCGGTTTTCAATAAAATCATATGGAATCTACGAATGTTGTGGACAGTCGAAAAGGATTACCCCTAGTGGGAGTGTCCTAGAGGACACAGATTCCAGCAATCCCATGCGTAAGAGTAGTCGTGAATAGATTTCTCGTCGTCGTTTTACGATTGAGAGTGAGTCGTTCATGACTGCCACGTTTGATGATGACAAGCCTGGTGTCACGAACCAAACCAGAAATTTCCAATTTCTGAGATTCCTGATTTATTCGTAACCTTCACATTGTACTTCTACAGGTGTGGATAACAATGGTCAAAACATAAGTGGAAGGCTAAAAGCATTTCTAGTAAGATATAAGTAATTATTACACCAAAACTAAAATAAATAAAATCGAAGTAATAAAAGTCTATGCCTAGACTCTTACAATAATTCTACCACAGTGCGCTAACAAATCCAGTCTCTCTCACCGAATCTAAGCTCCTAAACCTCAAATATAAACAACACACATAAGTTGGAAGCCAGAATGAGTAAACCTTCGATGAAGTGTATTCACTCATTTTCCAACATTATGAGAAAAGTGCTATAAGTGTAATAAGCAGTGGTGAACAGTGTGGTGATTTAACTATAAATTCATACAATCTGAAGTTCTCTCCCATTCTCACTAAGTATACCTCAACAGTCAATATTTGTATAACTACAAGCCGAGATCTATATGAGAATTAGGCCATGTGTTTCATACATAAGGCACTCACACTAGTATCAACAAAGACATGCAAATGCAAGTGAAATGCAAACGTTGTACGGAAGGTGAAATACATAAGTTCCCGAGTGATCCTAATCTCTATTCGGGGTGTCCCAACAACTTGAATTCGCCCCAGGATGTCCAGCAACCTGAAATCATCCTCCGTATGAACGGACTAAGGGATAGGATTATTCTATGGGTACAGCATAGTTCTAAGGGCTTTCAACTTATGAGACACAATTCCTCCACTTATTTTTTATCAGAGGCCCACGGCCAAAGCTCACACCCATGTGTTTATTCCTTCAGGGAATCTTACATATTCAAAATCCAACAGAAAGTATAACGTGGTCTCACTATCTCCCAAACTTACACGAACGTGCAGATCCTTGGGATAGTTCACCATCTTCCAAGCTTGCAACAACATGCGGATCCTTGGGTAACCATCATCCCCAAGACTGTAGAGGCCTCCCTATGTGGGTTCACTCTCAACTTGGGTACGATAACTAAGGTCCTCTCATAGGACAATAATGGCTATCAAGTCAAATACCTTGTGTGTTAGTCTAAACCCAAGGGAATCATATGGGATATTAGAGTTGGCTGTCACAGACGAAAGGTGCATATGCAATATCCATATTCAAATTCATGTATTAATGCATCATACAATGTTTTACAAAGATATATTCAAATCATCAAACATATGGGCACAGTCCCATAATCTACTCTACCAAGTACCTCAATATGCATATGTAACTAATAAATCTACATTTATAATAGAATAAGGAAAACAGGGCAATTATATTCTCACAGGCTTAGAGGTAAGTACAGTTGGACACAAGGGCACCAAACTCCACATCAATCACATTAGAACAGTTAAACATAATCCATTCATCATAAACATGTCTTCGAGGCACCAGGATGCCATAACCAATCATGCACCCAAAGGAACTATGCAAGATGTACCTCAATAATATCTTTTTCCACACAAATTAATGATATCACCTCACCACTACTACCATTAGCATTCAAACATATGTAATATGATGGTCTAGAGCTAATAGGAGTGTTTTGGGGCCGTACACACTTGTTTTCCCAAAATCTCTCATTGCTTTGCCAAGTCTAGAAAATCTAACTTCTGATTTGAGGGTGTCATATTTTGCATCGTGAGTCCTTTGGTCTCGGAAATAGGCCAAACACGTGAGGTCAGTCAATACAAGTGCCCCCATTTAAATCACTCAAATTAGACCAAGGGAGCGGTTCGGCGGGGTCCTCGGCGACCCTTTGGCGCGCTGAGATGTGCAAAAGTGTGCCAAAAAACTTGTCACCTCAGGGTTTGTTCTGGACGAGTCTAAAGAGACCAAAGGTGAACTCAGTTTATCTACCAATTTGGTTCGTTGACCTCTTAGGCTTGCCGAATGGGCTTCGGCGACCTCTTAGGCTCGCCTAGGCTGTCTTCGGCGATAATTCCAGAGAGCCCAAATAAGCTCTGAGATTCGACAGATTGTTAGGCGCAGTCGCCGAAGCTCGAAAAAGGTCCAACAGGTCTGAAATTTCATGGGGAGGTCGCTCTTGCACCCAGGAAGGTTCGATTATGCTTTACTTTTTATTTATATTGGTCTAAAGTGGGGATTTGGGGTTTTCTCTCTATCTTCCCCATTTAGGGTTTTGGTTTCCCACATATCAAGTCAAATCTAGAAGTTGGGGTTTAAGATCACCAACTACAGCATGAAATCTAGGTATAAATCCCAAGGAGAAGGTGGGCATTCGAAAATTGACCCTTCTCCTAGGTCATAATACAAGAACACAACCAAACACAACTTCAAAGAGAGGATACTCAACTTGGGGCATTGCCGGAATTGCATCGGGGTTGATCCGTCGGTCTCCACGATCTCCAAAGGTCTCCCATATGCTCCAAGGCTCCAAGAGAAGAGAAGAGAGGAAGAAGAAGAAGGAAAATGAAGAGAATAGCCAAAGTTTCTTATTTATAGGCTTACAGGTTAAGTTAGGAATAGATTCAGGAGTAGGGGCAAAACGGTTTTTCTGATCCTATATTTTTCAACTGGCCACCTAAGCAACTTCTACTGGAGGGCTTTCACTTGTGGGTCTAAGGTGGATCTCTAGAGTTGTCGGATATGATTTATTATCTCGTCTAATTATTTTATCTTAAATTAATCTCTAAGGTCTCTGCTAACCAATCAGACTGGCTACCTAAAATAATTTAATTTTCCTAATTAGTCTTAAGGTTTAAGGTTAGTCCTAACGTGTTTTAACTTCAGGTGGTTAAGGACTAGGTGCCGACTAATCTTGCTTATTAGTGAATTTGTTTTACTAAATTTAAATTAAACCTGAGTTCCAATCTTAATTAATTAGGGTGATTATTCAGGTTCTTACATTCTAACCCCTTTAAAAGAATTTCGTCCCTAAAATTTCTCTAAGGAGTTCTACAGGGGAGGGTAAGGAACTAAATGAATGCGCACACAATGAGAGAACACGATATCAACACAATATCATTAATATTGCTACTATCACACAAAAAGGAAACACATTAATTTTTCATACAGAAAGGGAGGGGGCCGATACGACTGCCCAAAAACATACAATATGATCAAGCAAAACTGGAAGTAAAACACACTACAAGAAGAAAAACCGCCAAAAGAACCAAAAGTTCTACACTGCTAATGAAATAAGAGAAACAATGCTAAGGCCGACCCTCTGAAGGTGGTGGAGGGGGCATGCTAGAGAGAGGCACAACATCCGACGCTCATCCACAGCCGAATGTCTCCTGGAAGAAACGAAGAGTAGCATCCACACTCCTCTACAACCGGGACATCTGCCCCCTAGTCTTACGAAGCTCTACTGCTACCTCTGTCCTCGTCCGCATGTGTGCTATCAAATTAGCCCTCTCCAGGGCAGCAAGTCTCACCTCAATAGATGGTCAGCGTCTGGGGACGAAGTCCGGTCCAGGTGTGGCCGAAGTTGAAACTCGGTGGGGTTGGGTAGTCTGTTCCTGCGGCGGCTAGTGCTCATGCTCCTGTTGCTGCTCTTGCACCTATGGATGATACTACGGATGCTGATGTTCATTCGCGTGCCGAGGAAGTCCCATCAAATAGAGGTTCATGAAAGTGAAAGACCTCTCAACCGTGTCCCTGTCGGGACGGCCCAACACAATCCCCCAATGTCTGGCCGCGACGCACATCAAACAAGGAAAGGGTAAGCCACCCTGCCGCGAATATCTGATAAATCTAATGATGTGGCCAATCACCAGGGAGGGAAGGCAAAGGCGCTTGCTAGTAACCACCATGTAGTTTATAACTTATAAGGTTCTAACCTGAAATCCTATACCAGTCCTAAGCTAGTTATTAAAATCTTAGAAGATCTTAGGCTCTGATACCATTTTTTGACACGAACCAAACCAGAAATTCCCAATTACTAATATTCCTGATTTATTCCTAACCTTTACCCCGTATTTCTACAGGTGTGGATAACAATGCTCAAAACATAAGCGGAAGGCTAAAAGAAGTTCTAGTAAGATATAAGTAACTATTACCACCAAAACTAAAATAAATGAAATCTAAGTAATAAAAGTCTATGCTTAGACTATTACAATAATTCTACCAGAGTGCGCTACCCAATCCAGTCTCTCTCTCCGAATCGAAGATCCTGAACCTGAAATATAAACAACACACATCTGCTAGAAGCTAGAATGAGTTAACCTTCGATGAAGTGTATTCACTCATTTTCCAACATTATGAGAAAAGTGTGATAAGTGTAATACGCAGTAAATGTGCCCATGGTGAACAGTGTGGTGATTTAACTATAAATTCATACAATCTGAAGTTCTCTCCCATTCTCACTAAGTATACCTCAATAGTCAATATTTGTATAACTACATGCCGAGATCTGTATGAGAATTAGGCCATGTGTTTCATACATAAGGCACTCACACTAATATCAACAAAGACATGCAAATGCAAGTGAAATGCAAACGTTGTATGGAAGGTGAAATAACGTAAGTTCCCAAGTGATCTCAATCTATATCCGGGGTATCCCAACAACTTGAATTCGCCCCAGGATGTCCAGCAACCTGAAATCATCTGTATGAACGGACTAAGGGATATGATTATTCTATGGGTACAGCATAGTTCTAAGGGCTTTCAACTTGTGAGACACAATTCCCCCACTTATTTTTTATAGCAGGCCCGCGGCCAAAGCTCACATCCACGTGTTTATTTCTTTAAGGAATCTTACATATTCAAAATCCAACACAAAGTATAACATGGTCTCACTATCTCCCAAACTTACACAAATGTGCAGATCCTTGGGATAGTTCACCATCTTCCAAGCTTGCAACAACCTGCGGATCCTTGGGTAACCATCATCCCCAAGACTGTAGAGGCCTCCCTATGTGGGTTCACTCTCAACTTGGGTACGATAACAGGGGTCCTCTCATAGGACTATAATGGCTATCAAGTAAAATACCTCGTGTGTTGGTCTAAACCTAAGGGCATCATATGTGGTATTAGACTAGGCTGTCACAACCGGAAGGTCCCTATGCAATATCCATATTCAAATCTATTTATTAACGTATCATACAATGTTTCACAGACATGTATTCAAATCATCAAACATATGGGCACAGTCCCATAATCTACACAACCAAGTACCTCAATATGCATATGTAACTAATAAATCTACATTTATAATACAATAAGGAAAATAGGACAGTTATATTCTCACAGGAAAATGAGGTAAGTACAGTTGGGCACACGGGCACCAACCTCCACATCAATCACATTAGAACATTTAAACGTAATCCATTCATCATAAACATGTCTTTGAAGCACCAGAATGCCTTAACCAATTATACACCCAAAGGATCTATGCAAGAAGTATCTCAATAATATCTCTTTCCTCACAAATGAAGGTTATCACCTCACCACTACTACCATTAGCATTCAAACATATGTAATATGATAGTCTAGAGCTAATAGGAGTGTTTTGGGGCTATACACACTTGTTTTCCCAAAATCTCCTATTGCTCGGCCAAGTCTAGAAAATCTAACTTCCGGTTTGAGGGGTCATATTTTGCATGGTGAGTCCTTTGGTCCCAGAAATAGGCCAAACACATGAGGTCAGTCAAGATACAGGTGCCCCCATTTGAATCACTCAAATTGGACCAAAGGAACTATTTGGTGGGGTTCTCGGTGACACTTCGGCACGCCGAGATGTGCAAAAGTGTGCCAAATAACTTGGCACCTTGGGGTTTGGTTCGAATGAGTCTCAACAGACCAAAGACGAACTCAGTTTATCTAATAATTTGGTTCAACGACCTCTTAGGCTCACAAAATGCACTTCGGCGACCTCTTAAGCTCACCTAGGTTGTCTTCGGCGACTATTCCAGAGAGCCCAAAATAGCTATGAGATTCGGCGGACTGTTTGACGCGCCGAACAGGTTGCCGAAACTCAGCCTAATGCATTTGCAACTACATTTGCTTTAAAATTTGAATATTTTCCAGCATTGGTATTCTAGGTAATTTTAAATTATTTCAATCAGCAATCATAAGTCTCAGATCATCACATCCTAGAGAACATGAAAATCCAATACTTAGCAAGGACTTCACCCTAGTAGTTGTTACTTCATAACTCCCAGGAGTAGTAGGCTAGTTATTCCTGATTGTCCGTCCAGAGTACTGGCTAGGGTGCAAAACCAACAATCATACGTATCTCACCAACTCACATCCTACTCATACTTAATCCCTTAATCCCTTATACAACCAAACTGAAAATTAACCTATAAGGTTCTAACCTGAAAGCCTATACAAGTCCTAAGCTAGTTACTTAAGTCTTAGAAGAACTTGGGCTCCAATACCATTTTTTTGTCACAAACCAAACCAGAAATTCCCAATTTCTGATGTTCTTGATTTATTCGTAACCTTCACCCCGTATTTCAACAGGTGTGGATAACAATGGTCAAAACATAAGCGGATGGCTAAAAGAAGTTCTAGTAAGATATAAGTAACTATTACCACCAAAACTAAAATAAATGAAATCTAAGTAATAGAAGTCCACGCCTAGACTATTACAATAATTCTACCAGAGTGCGCTACCCAATCCAGTCTCTCTCTCTGAATTTAAGCTCCTGAACCTGAAATATAATCAACACACAGAAGCTGAAATCCAAAATGAGTAAACCTTCGATGAAGTGTATTCACTCATGTTCCAACATTACGAGAAAAGTGCGATAAGTGTACAATGTTTAATAAGCAATATATGTGCCAGTGGAGAACAATGTGGTGATTTAACTATAAATTGATACAATCTGAAGTTCTCTCCCATTCTCACTAAGTATATCTCAACAGTCAATATCTCTATAACTACATGCCTAGATCTATATGAGAATTAGACCATGTGTTTCATACATAAGGAACTCATAGTAATATCAACAAAGACATGCAAATGCAAGTAAAATGAAAACGTTGTATGGAAGCTGAAATATCGTAAGTTCCCACGTGATCCCAATCTCTATCCGGGGTATCCCAGCAACCTGAAATCATCCCCCGTACGAACGAACTAAGGGATAAGATTATTCTATGCGTACAGCATAGTTCTTAGGGCTTTCAACCTAGGAGGTACAATCCCCCCACTTATTTTTTATCACGGGCCCACGGCCAAAGCTCACACCCACGTGTTTATTCCTTCAGGGAATCTTACATATTCAAAATCCAACAAAAAGTTTAACATAGTCTCACTATCTCCCAAACTTACACGAACATGCAGATCTTTAGGATAGTTCACCATCTTCCAAGCTTGCAACAACATGCGGATCCTTGGGTAACCATCATCCCCAAGACTGTAGAGGCCTCCCTATGTGGGTTCACTCTCAGCTTGGGTACGATAACATGGATCCTCTCATAGGACTATAATGGCTATCAAGTCAAATGCCTCATGTGTTAGTCTAATTCCAAGGGCATCATATGGAGTATTAGACTAGGCTATCACAGCCGGAAGGTCCATATGAAATATTCGTATTTAAATCCATTAACTAATGTATCATACAATGTTTCACACGCATATATTCAAATCATCGAACATATGGGCGCAGTCCCATAATCTACTCTACCAAGTACCTCAATATGCATATGTAACTAATAAATCAACATTTATAATACAATAAGGAAAACAGGGCAGTTATATTCTCACAGGCAAATGAGGTAAGAACAGTTGGGCACACGGGCACCAAACTCCACATCAATCACATTGGGACATTTAAACCTAGTGCATTCATCATAAACATATCTTTGAGGCACCTGGATGCCTTAACCAATCATACACCCCAAAGGAACTATGCAAGAAGTTCCTCAATAATATCTCTTTTCTCCCAAATGAAGGTTATCACCTCACCACTACAACCATTAGCATTCAAATATATGTAATATGATGGTCTAGAGCTAATAGGAGTGTTTTGGGGCCATACACACTTGTTTTTCCCAAAATTTCCTATTGCTCGGCCAAGTCTAGAAAATCTAACTTCCAGCTTGAGGTATCATATTTTGTATGGTGAGTCCTTTGGTCTCGAAAATAGGCCAAACACGTGAGGTTAGTCAGGATACAGGTGCCCCCATTTGAATCACTCAAATTAGACCAAGGGAGCTGTTCGATGGGGTCCTCGGCGTGCCGAGATATGCCAAAGTGTGACAAATAACTTGGCACCTCGGTGTTTGGTCCGAACGAGTCTCGATAGACCAAAGGTGAACTCAGTTTATCTACCAATTTGGTTCAGCGACCTCTTAATGTCACGCCCCGGATCCCAGTGACTCAGATCCCAAGGTGGGAAAGCACGAATCACGAGGTGAGACCTTCGGGATCTATTGCTAAACAGCGGATTGTCATATCATAACCCAAGATAACAACTAAGGTGAAACTAAATCTCATTTTATTCAATAACAACTTTCAGA
>JAUPMG010047749.1:0-14014 GCA_031762675.1 Pachysandra terminalis | reverse complement strand
TATCGAGATGAAAATAATGGGGAATATTGGGATTATCACCCTCACCATGAATAAATTGGTATATTGGGATGATCAGTTTCTCAACACATGCAAATCAGTCCATTCGGGACTTCCTCACCATAGTATGATATCAGAATCATAACTAATCTCAGTTAAATTAGTACCTTCCACTGATGTGAAAGTCTGATGGTATGGTCAAGTACATGACCAGAATATGGTCATTAATCCAATCAGGCTATGCTGTGCATGTGCAGTGATTGTGCACATTAACTAAGCATACAATTAGTGTGCAATTGTGTAATAATACTAATTATGAGAATATGAAGTTCAAATCATGGTATATGTCATCATGATAATCAATTAAGTAAAATTATGCCCTAAGCATGATCAAGCATGTATAATTATAAATCAATTAAGTTAACCATCAATTCATATCCTAAAATCAATATAATCAATATAAAACTAAAGACAGCTATTCAAGAATCTAATACATAACACAAAACACATCAAATCAACAAACAAGGGTTGTTTGGCAGGCGAACCGGCACACCGGTTGGCCACCGGCAGCCTAGGCAGGGGCTGAAACTCAGAAAACACAAGTAGTGGTCCTACTGACAGGCTAACCGGCGCACCAGTTGGCCACCGGTAGGTTAAACAGTGTTTAAGCAATGATTTAGGGAACATTCTTGTAGGATCCCAGTAGGATTCCGACACGCTGGTCGGCTTCCGGGTTTGGGTTTTCTGGGTTTTCCAGATTTGACATACAGTCGGTATTTTGGTCATAACTTAGTCAATACCCATCGGAATCACCTCAAACGTGTTTGGAAAGATTTCGAACGAATAGGGGAATCTCAAAAAAATATAAAATAAACAATATAAAATACATAAATAGGTCCGGAAATCAATCGATTAGGTCTGTATAGTTTTCCAGATTCAGTTCGTATGTAATAAGTATAAAAACAATGATTCGGAGGTTGTGCTATGTCATATTCAGAGAATATGGCATATCACCTAATCCAAATCAAAAGTATAAAAGTAATCGAAATTACTTACCTTGCTTAAAGCTTTGGATCTTCCTCTTCTTCCAGCCAGTTCAAGTCTGAACTGTTCTACCTCACCTTTCCAGCTCCAGCTATCAACTTGGATTTATGTTTAAGGATTTGGACGACCAAGACCATCTATCTATAGTTTTTAGTCTTGTCTCCTTGTTTTTTTAGAGTTCAATTTTGTTTAGGATTAAGTTTCTAATCCTAGCCCTTAGATTAAATTAGTTAATTTACAGCCCTTTAGATGAGAGGTGTTCTAATTCTAGTGTCAGTTAATGATTAATCTTATCCTTTCTTAATCCGAATTAGATTAGGCTCTTTGTCTTTTAATCTTAGCCTTTAGATTAGTCTAATTAATCACAACCATTGATTTTAAGTCTTCTAGTTATGTTAGGAATATTAGAGGTGGTTCTAACCTTAGTCTAAAGTCATAGTTGTATTATAACTTGACTTTAATTATTTATTATTTAATTAGGAAGAAAATTAGTTAATTAATTAAGTTAATTGGGCTAAAGTTTTAGTGGGCTTTACTTAAGTCCAACTAATTAATTATTAGAACTAGGCCTTGTTTGGTTAGTTTTAGTTTAATCTATTAAACCAGTTTTCTATTTAAGTTGAACTGTCATTTATTTATAACCTATAGTTTTGATTTATTAAACCCTACCGCACCCTCTTTGTTTTTATCAGCTGTTCAGCAGGGTTGTCGGTGGACCGATGCCTGCCGAATACAAATTTTTTCCTAAAAGTAGCTCTCTATCGGTAGGGTGTACTGTGGACCGAACCCTGCAAACAATACCGTATTCTGGGAATTTTCTGGGTAAATTTTGGGTTTCTAAATCCATTCCAACACACCCAAAACGTATTGAAAACATTGAAAATCACACGCAAATCACACTAAACATATCTTAGACTATAAATCATCAAATAAAAATTTAATATCATGGATTCATACACAACGATTATCATTTCAACTCAGATAAGAAAAACAGAGCATAAACAATGTAATCTCATTAACATAATCGAACTACACCATTTTACAAATTATCTGATTGTTTTCGTCGCTTGATCATAGCTTTCCAGAGCTTTTCGTCTTCCTCTCTACACACCAGTGTCTGCGAACACAAATCCCTCTTAGTGCATGATCAAACCCAAACTTATTTCCCTCTTTTCTTATCTTCTCTTCTCAGCCTCTCTCTTTGTTCTCAGATCTAGATTAATAAGAAGAATAGGGTGAGAATGGCAACCCCAAACTCTAAAGTCCATTACCTTTCTTCCAACCCTTCCTACCATATTTGTTCCATGCACGATCAGCAAACACACTGATCGTGTGCCCAGTTTGGGTTGATTGAATTTTATAATTAATTCCACCCAAATGTTTCACATATATCCAAATAACCCCAAAGTTCATATACACATAACACAGTACTCGATAATGATAATTAAACACACGTATATGCTAATTAAATAAAGAAAATTATCAATAAATCTAATAAAATTAAATTATTAAATCTGGGCATTCCTTTACTGGATTTAGGTCCTTACAACCTACCTCCCTTAAAAGAATTTCATCCCCGAAATTGCGTACCTCAATCTGTGAATAGGTGTGGATAGTGCGTTCTAATCTCTGACTCTAGCTCCCAAGAAGCTTCAGTCTCATCATGATGTCCCCACTGGATCTTCACTAGTGGTATCATATTTGTCCGCAACACTTGCTCTTTTCGATTTAGGATCTACATCGGCTTCTCAACAAAGGTCACATCTTCACGAAGTTGTAATTGCGTTCAATCCAGCATGTGAGAAGGGTCTGGCTCATATTTCCTTAAACGAGACACGTGAAATACATCGTGAATGGCTGCCAACTGGGGTGGTAAGGCTACCTAGTATGCAACTCGTCTGATCCATTCAAGTACTTCAAAAGGTTCGACGAAACGTGGAGCTAGCTTTCCTTTCTTTCCAAATCGCATCACGCCTTTCAATGGTGAAACCTTGAAAAATATGCGATCTCCAACCGAAAACTCTAAGTCTCGTCTTCTATTGTCCACATAGCTCCTCTGTCTACTTTGATCGTTCTTTAGTCATTCCCAAATGAACATCAATTTCCCTGTAATCTGCTGCACAAGCTCGGGTCCCAAAATGCTATCTTCTCCCACTTCAGCCCAACACACTGGCTAATGACAAGGTCAGCCAAACAAATGCCTATGTTCGCATGGAAACTATTATTGTAGGAAAACTCCACTAGTGGTAGGTGTTCTTCCCATCTACCACTGAGATCCATCACGCATGCTCATAACATGTCCTCAAGGACTTGGTTGACTCTCTCGGTTTGACCATCCATCTGTGGGTGATAAACTGTTCTGAAATCCAACCTCGTGCCCATAGCTTTCTGTAGTACCTCCCAACATCTTGATGTGAACAAAGATCCACGATCTGAGACGATGCTAACCGATACTCCATGCAATCCCACGATCTCGCGTATGTACAGTCTCACAATCTCATTTGCTGTGGCTGATGTTCGTATTGGTAGAAAGTGTTTAGATTTGGTCAATCTGTCTACGATCACTGATTTGTGAATTATAAACCACTCGCAATAGAACGAATCCAGGTAGGATTGGACTATGTTGAGGGTGTCAAACCTCAAGGACTCATTGGATTTAGACTGTTAATTTACCAGATTAATTAATAGACAGAATAAAGGAATATGTTATTTCTAAAAACTAAATTAAACTAATTTAGAGGGATTTAATCAATATGATAAAGGGTAGAGCATTGATGATCCCTCTAACCCTTAAATATGGCTAATCTCATAAAATCTAGGAGTTTAATTCAATGTCTGAAACAGACTTGTGTGGCTACAAGCTCAGTACAATGTCCCAAAAAGGTATCATGCTAAGAAACAAGCATAGTCTATCTTCGATTTCTCTAAGCATAAACTATCAAATTCCTTAGCATGAATTATATTATCATAAGGGATAAGTACAACCCATCTTCGGTTGGTGATATGTGTGTAAGACTTATACTTTTGAACCTATTACAACTACTTGTTAGTCTTAGAGATATGATAATGTGAATGAATTAATGCATGTTTGTTGTTTTGCAGATCTGGCAAGGATAAGGACAAAGTGGGGTTAAACCAAGCCGGTAAAGCTTCAAGTGGAATAAATCTCAAGGCGTGTAAGAGAAGGTGATCAAAGTCCAATTCAAAAGCCCAATTACACCTTGAAGGCCATGGAGTAAACCCACGGCGGAAGCACAAGTGAATCCCCAGGGATCAAGTCCAAATAAAGCCCAGAAGGAAGCCCAGTTTACACAGTCGATCGATCGCACCTGGATCGATCGTACTGCGATCGAGCACATATTTGGGATCGATCCCAGCAGCGGTTCGATCGAGAGCACACGCATAGTAATAGTTGCGTGTATTATTAGGAGTTTTAGTTCGTTTGTGATTTGTCATCTATTTTCTTTTGGATAATTATTAGATTAGGAAAACATGTAATATAAGACTATGTGTGGTCGTATAGATCATTATGAACGATTAAGAGTTTGAATCGGATTGGGAATCGTGTGTTGTTGCCGTGTTCATACTGTTCTTCGTGTTCTTCATTATTCTTCGTGTTCGTGCTTGCTGGAACGTATGCTGTGCGTGGGGATGATCTTTTATAACCTTCTTGAAGATCATATGTCCATGAGTGGCTAAACTCCCTTGTGGAGTATTGATGTAACTTTTAACCTTATTGTTATGGTTTAATTTCATGGGTTTTTAGGCTCTTTAATTCACTGTTTGTTGATTACATAATTAAGAGGATTCATTGAATCATATTTTATTATTTAATAATCAAGCCTAATAGAATGATTGGTCATTAGTCTTGTTAGGATTGAACCCAAAGTGTTCCTATTTTATATGATTATAGAAATTCTAATTATGCAATAGTGCCTAATGACATGATCAGTATGATAGGATTTGATAGGCCATGCCTAGGGAAGATGGGTTGTATTACAAGTAGATTAGTTAGTGTAGGTAGACAGGTCGTGCCAATTAAAGATGGGTTATACTTGTCCCATATGATAGTGTAAATCCTGCCTAAGAATTTGATAGCTTATGCCTAGAGAAATTGAAAGATAGGCTATTCTTATTCTTGCATGATACCTTTTTGGGATATTGTGTATGCTTTTAGCCATGCAAATATGTTTTCAGACAGTGAATTAATGCTTAGGAATTTATGAGATTGTCATATTAAAAAGGGTTAGAGGGATCATCAATACTCTGCTATTTTTCTTATTGATTTAATCCATTTAGTTTAGTTTACTTGATTTTTAGAAATAGATTATAAAAATTCCTTTTCTTTACCTAATTGATTTACTTAGATTTAATCTGATAATTTAACAAACTAAACCCATTCAGTCCTTGACGTTTGACACCCTCAAAATAGCCGCATCCTACAAGGATTCGTCCTATTGCGAGTGGTTAATATTATTGACACATTAATTTTTGGCGGTGTTGCCGGGGACTGGTTTTCGGTTTAGATTGCTAATTTTGTTAGATTAGGTCTATTTGAATTCGTTAGAGTTTAGTTTAGATTTTTTTTGCTTTTTACGGTTGCGAGTGTTGTCTGTTTCAGGTTCTGTCTGCACAGACGATCGAGCGCAGAAGTGCGATCGAGCAACTTAGGATTGATCCCAAAAGTGCGATCGATTGGAATTGGTGCTATCGAGCGCCTGTTCTGCAAAAACTGCCCAGAATTGCTTAAAACTACTTCCAGCTGCCACCACAGCCAGGTAGCTATTTTCTTTTATTTTTTTTAGTACTTTTTATGTTACTGGTGATTGAAAGGTAGGAGATCCTTGGACCAATTACTTTTATCTTGCAACCAATAATCAGAACAGACTCTTAGAAAGAACAAAAAAGACTCTAGCTTGATTGGAAGACATACACCTATGACCATGGAACCAGCAGAGGAAGAGAGGCCTGTGTTGCTTAGGGATCACTATATCCTTAATACATACACCTCTCCTTAATGCATTCAGTTGCCGCAAGTTGCGGAAACTCATTGTGAGATTAATTCCAGCATAATTCAGATGCTTCCATCATATTTTGGACTTAAAAGTGAGGATCCTTACAAGCACCTCAATGAGTTCCTCAAAATATGCTTTACTATTAAATTGCAGAATTTGTTCGAACATGCTTTAAGGATGCGGCTATTCCCCTTTTCACTAAAGGCTAAAGCCAAGCATTGGCTAAATTCCTTGAGGGCAAATACTATCACCACATGGACTCAATTACAACATGAGTTTCTTAAAATGTATTTCCCCATAGGAAAGACAAACCAGATTATGAGAGCTATCACTAGCTTCTCCCAAGTGGAAGGGGAGACATTTTATGAGAGTTGGGAAAGACTCAAAGACTTACTTAGGAAGTGCCCACACCATCAAATTTCTAAGTGACAGCTCGTACAATGCTTTTATGACAGTTTAAGTGAACCACATAGGCAGATGGTGGATGCCACATGTGGTGGCACTTTTATACTAAAAAGCGAGAATGAAGCATGGACTCTCTTTGAGAATCTATAAGAAACTTTTGTACAGTATGCATCAGCTAGTAGGAGGGCACTGGGCCTTAAGGTCCCTAATGCTTAAAGTCTTTTTGAGGTGACTAATTCATCAGATGTGATTAGTAAGGTGGATGCATTATCACAAAAGCTAGATCAGATTATGGCAGCTGGCTTTGTCTCTATTCCTCCACCTCACGAGTTCATCCTGAATGAACCACATGCTTTATTCTATAGTCCCTCACATCATACTAGAGATTGTCCTTCCTTGGGACAATTTTCTGACATATCTCATGAGAATGTAAATGGTGCCTTCTCTAGACTAGGTAATGATCCATACTATAATACTTACAACTCGGGATGTAGGAACCTGTGTATCGGGTGGGGTGGGGTAGAGACTGCATCGTGCCTTAGTAGATCTGAGAGTTCTACTAGTGGGTCAGCTCAGAGGAGGTATTCTGTTTAGTATGGCTGCCAAACCTTCTCTGGAGCTTCGTATTGCGGCTGGTCTGAGTTCAGATCGTGAGTTACAGTTGCTAGCCATTGATGACTGGAAGCCTGAGTGGACTGTACATGTAGACGGGCTAATTAGATATCAGGGTAGACTATGTGTGCTAGATGATCAGCAGATCAGGAGAGAGATCCTGGAGGAGTCTCATTGTTCACGGTATTCTATACATCCGGGGAGCATGAAGATGTACCGTGATCTGAGGGTGAGTTTTTGGTGGCCGGGTATGAAGAAGGAGATCCCTCAGTTTGTAGCAAGATGCCTCACTTACCAGCAGGTAAAGGCCGAGCACCAGAGATCATCTGGATTATTGTAGTCTCTGCCTATATCTGAGTGGAAGTGGGAGCACATCACTATGGACTTCATAGTGGGTCTGCCGAAGACCAGGGGTACACTGGAAAGGCAGCAATGAAAATGTAACGACCATCTCATGGAGAACGGAGCTTACCGGGAAAAAAGGCGTAGTTTGGAGTTAAACAACCACACCTTTTGACCCGGTTGAAAGGACGTATGTAAGATATGTCGATCATGAAAGGCCTTTGATTTCTCCTTATAGATCCCAGCATTGTCATAAGCATCCCTACGCATCTCCTTAAGTTCAACCAAGTGTAGGTTCCTGTGAACCAGCTAACTTCATGTTGAAGTTAAATTGCTTGATGGCCCACATTGCTTTATGCTCTAACTCAACAGGGAGATGGCAAGCCTTACCGTAAAAAAGCGGATATGGTGACATGCCAATCGGTGTCTTGTATGCAGTACGGTGTGCCCAAAGCGCATCATTAAGACGCAAAGACCAATCCTTACAGTTCGGTCTAATTGTCTTCTCTAAGATGTGCTTTATTTCCCTGTTTGACAGCTCTACTTGGCCACTTGTTTGGGGATGGTAGTTGATGTGAGAATTATATTTACCACTCGCTATAGAATGAATCCAAGTAGGATAGGGCTATGTTGAGGGTGTCGAACCTCAAGGACTGATGGGATTTAGACTGTTAATTTTAGCAGATTAATTCTAAATAAATTATATTAAAGGAATGTGTGATTTTAATTCTAAAAACTAAATTAAACTAAATTAAAGGAATCTAAATCAATAAGATAAAAGGTAGAATATTGATGATCCCTCTAACCTAATGAATATGGTTAATCTCATGAAATTAGGAAATCAATTCAATGTTTGAAAACAGACTTGTGTGGCTACAAGCTCACTACAATATCACCCAAAAGGTATCATAATAAGGAATAAGCATAGTCTACCTTCGATTAGCACAAGGTGTATGCCTACACTACTCTAAACTACTCTATACTATGGTTTGCAAAACAACCTGTCTTCTCTAGGCATAAACTATCAAGCTTTCTCAATTAGAATTTATAATATCATAAAAGATAAATATAACCCATCTTTGGTAGCCACGGACTGTCCACCTACACTAACTAACTAATTTGCAGCACAACCTGTCTTCCCTAAACATGGCCTATCAAATGCATCTTAATTATCATGTCAATAAGCACTGTTGCATAATCAATATTATTATAATCACAGAAAGTACGAACATTTTGGGTTCAATCCAAACAAAACATTGACCGTTATGTTCTATTAAAATTCACTATAAACATTAAATCCGATTCTTGTAATAATCCTCCTAACTATGCAACCATCAAACAATTAAATTAAAAACCTAAAAAGTCATGAGATTAATACTATAAATATAGGAAAGAGTTTACATTAATATCTTGCAGGAAATTTAGCTACACATAAAAAGAATGGAACTCATCCGTCTAAAAGGCAATAGTAGCTTTGACCCACAAGACGCTCTAGGATCTGATCAATGAATGGAAGTGGAAAATGATCCTTCCTAGTACCGGAATTGAGCTTCCGGTAATCAATACACACACGCCATCCAGTGGTCGTGCATTGTGGGATTAATTCCCCCACATAATTCTCTATCACTATGATACCCGACTTCTTGGGTACCACCTGTGTGGGACGGATCCAATTACTATCAGAGATGGGGTATATAATATCCGCATCAAGCAAATTAATGACTTCCTTCTTTACCACCTCCTTCATGTTAGGATTTAATCGACGCTGTGCCTCTCGGGAAGGTCTAGTGTCATCTTATAAATGAATGTGGTGCCTACCAATAGAGGGGTCAATTCCTTTCAAGTTTGCCACACTCCATCCAATGGCCTCCTTGTGCTCTTTAAGCACATGTAATAGTCTACTCTCCCGGTATTCTTTCAAATTGGAAGCAATAACGACTGGGAGAGTGTCGTTTGATCCTAAGAAGGTATACTTGAGCTTATTAGGCAGTGGTTTAAGCTCAAGTTGTGGTGGTGATACAAGGGATGGAATGGGAGGGGCACTGGAAGTCAAAGGCAAGGGCTCCTCTCCTTTGGTGCTCTCCAAGGAAGAGAGTCTAAGGTGGTAGCTGTATCAAGTAAGAAATTAACCTCACTAATGTAACACTCTACCTCAAAATTTTCTGCACCGAAGTGTTCCAAACATGCCTCTAATGGATCGTCCATCAATAGGTGAGGGAGTGAGTCATCTACTGATTCTTCAATGATATCTAGGAGGAAACACTCACTCGCATCTGGTGGATGCTGAAATGCATTGAAGATATTCAGCTTAACCTTCATATTCCCAAAGGATAATTTCGTCACCCCAACCCCACAGTTAAAGCAAGCATTAGCTGTAGCCAAGAACTGACCTCCAAGGATGATGGGAATGTGTCTATCGGGAATCTGTACAGATTCTGTATCAAGTATGATAAATTCTACCGGGAAGTAGAACTTATCCACTCCTATGATCACATCTTCAACGATACCACACAGTTTCTTAAGAGATCTATCAGCTAGCTGTAAGATAACCGTCATGGGCTTTAGTTCTCCTAAGCCAAGTTGCATGTACACCGAGTAACGAAGCAAGTTCACACTCGCTCCCAAGTCAAGGAGGGCTCTCTAAATTTTGTGGTCTCCTATGAGACAAGAGATGGTAGGAGCACCAGGGTCCTTAAACTTGGGGGCAATGTGGTTCTGAATGAGGGAGCTTACTTGTTCGATGAGATAGACCTTTTGGGGAATATGACTCCTAGTTCGACGCTTTTGGGTACATAGGTCATTCAGAAACTTGGCATATGAGGGAATCTGCTGTATAGCATCAAGGAGAGGAAGATTTATTTGAACTTGTTTAAAAACCTCCATCATGTCTTTAATCTTCTCTCCTTGCTTCCCAAAATAAGAGGGCTCCTTAAGGTGTTGAGGAAAAGGAGCACAAGACTCATATGGTATCTCGGGAGCAAGAGTGATAGGAGAAGGGTCTTCATCACTCCCTCTTTGGTTAGTTGACTCTTTAGGATTTTCAATGGGGATTGGGTCAACTATCTCAATCTTTTCCTCTTCTACCCTATTTTCAATCGCTCTCCCACTTCTCAAAGTGGTAATGGCATGGAGCTGTTCTTGGCTAGAGCTGCTAGAAGTGGTCCCCTCTACTTGCCCTTTAGGATTGGCCACTGGCTGACTAGGAAGTTTCCCATCCTCTCTTCTATTGAGTCCGTTAGCTATCTGCCCGACTTGGGTTTTTAGCTTTGCTATGGATTGAGAGTGGGAGTTCAGCAACTGAGTATTAGCCTTAAGGTTACTAAGTGCAACCAATACCTTTCCCTCAAAGGCGGAATTCTTAGGAGGAGGAGCTGATTGGTAGTGCTGCTGAGCAGGCTTATAGTTGGTAGATGGTTGGAAAGATTGATTAGGATATGGCTGCATATGGGGTTGCATACCATATGATGGAGCCAAATTTTCAGGCGCTTGAGCTCGCTATGAAAAGTTCGGATGGTTCCTCCATCCCGGGTTGTAAGTGTTGGAGTATGGATCATTACTTGGTTTGGAGAAGGCAGCATTGACATTTTCATAAGATATGTCAGAAAACTGTCCTGAGGAAGGACAATCTCTAGTATAGTGTGAGGGATTATAGCATAGTGCACACAATTCATTTGGGATGGACATGTGAGGTGGAGTAATAGGAGCGAAACCAGTTGCCATAAGCTGGTCTAGCTTTCGTGATAATGTGTCCACCTTACTAGTCACATCCGATGAATTAGTCACCTCAAAGAGATATTCAGCCTCAGGGGCCTTAAGGCCAGGTGCCCTCATACTTGTTGAAGCGTGCTGTACAGAATTTTCACACACATTCTTCAAGAGAATCCATGCTGCATTCTCACTTTTAAGCATAAAAGTGCCACCACATGAGGCATTCACCATCTATTTATGTGGTTCACTTAAACTGTCATAAAAGCATTGTACAAGTTGCCATTTGGGAATTCGATGGTTTGGGCACTTCCTAAGTAAGTCTTTAAGTCTCTCCCAAGTCTCATGAAATGTCTCCCCTTCACTTTGGGAGAAGCAAGCTGCTTGGTCTTTCCTACGGAGAAATACTTTTTAATAAATCCATGTTGCATTTAAGCCCATGTAGTGATAGTATTTGCTTCCAAGGAATTCAACCAATGCTTGGATTTTTCCTTCAGTGAAAAGGGGAATAGCCGCATCCTTAAAGCATCCTCGAAAAAATTCTGCAATTTAATGGTAGCGCATACTTCGAAGAATTCATTGAGGTGCTTGTACGGATCCTCATTATTAAGTCCATAAAAGGATGGGAGCATTTGTATAATGCTGGACTTAATTTCAGAGTGAGTTGCTGCAACTTGCGGCAATTGAATGCAAGAAGGAGAGGTGTAAGTAGTAGGGATATAGTGATCCCTAAGCAATACGGGTCTTTCTTCCTACTCTACTGGTTCCATATTCACTGTTGTATGTTCTCCTATCAAGCTAGATTTTCTCTGGGCCTCACGTTCTCTAAGAGTACGTTCTAATTCTTGGTCGCAAGATAGAAGTGATAGGGATAAGGACCGCCTACCTAACATACACCAGTAATGTAAATAATCCTAAAACAAATTAAAAGAAATAACTACCTGGCTGGTGGTGGCTATTGGAAGAATTTTTAAGCAAATCTGGGCTTGTCGGAGAATTTGCGCTCGATCGCAACCCGCTAGATCGCACTCCTATGCTCGATCACAATACTGCAGATAGTACCTGAAACAGACAACACACAGCTGTAAAATAGAATAAAAAATATAAAAAAACAATCTAAAAAAAAATCCAAATAGACTTAATCTAACTAAATTTAGCAATCTAAACTGAAAACCAGTCCTTAGCAGACACCAAAAATTGATGTGTTAATTACAACCACCCACAATAGGACGAATCCTTGTAGGATAGGGCTATTTTGAGGGTATCGAACCTCAAGGACTGATGGGATTTAAACTGTTAATTTACCAGATTAATTCTAAATAAATTTAATTAGACAAAACAAAGGAATTTTGTGATCTTAATTCTAAAAATCAAATTAAACTAAATTAAAAGGATTAAATCGATAAGGAAAATAGTAGAGTATTGATGATCCCTCTAACCCTTTTGAATATGGCAATCTCATGAATCTAGGAATTAATTCAATGTCTGAAACAGACTTGTGTGGCTACAAGCTCACACAATGTCCCAAAAAGGTATCATGCTAAGAATAAGCATAATCTATCTTTGATTTCTCTAAGCATAGACTATCATATTCTTAGTAAGAATTACATTATCATAAGGGATAAGTATAACCCAACTTCGGTTGGCACGGATTGTCTACCTACACTAACTAATCTAATTTTTTCTACCTACACTTACTAATCTAATTTGCATTACAATTCGTCTTCCCTAGGCATGGCCAATCAAATCCTATCTTAATCATCATGCCAATGAGCACGATTGTATAATTAGTATTCTTGTAATCACATAAAACAAGAATACTTTGGGTTCAATCCTAACAAATCTATGACCAGTAGGTTCTGTTAGTCTTGCGTATTAAACATTAAAATCTGATTAAAAACAATGCTCAAACTATGCAATTATCAAACAATTGAATTAACAACCTAAAAACCATGATATTAATCCATAAACAAGAGAGTTAGAGTTTACATCAACACTCCACAAGGAGTTTGGCTACTCATGAATGAGCTGGCCTTCAACAATGGTGTGTAGAATTCCCCTTTCAAAGTTATCCAAAAGAAGTGGGAGACTAATCACAAATAGACCCAAAAACTAGAAAAACACTGATTTGCTATTGAATTCCCACGTGCACTCGATCGCACTGGCAGTGCAATCGATCGCATAGTGTATTTCTGGCTTTTCTGGGCTAAGCTTGGACTTGATCTTTTGGGCTTCACTTGGGCTTTCTTCGTGGGATTCCTCCTCCGTCTTCAAGGTGTAATTGGCATGGATTTTGGGCTTTGATCATCTCCTCTTACAAACCTTGAAGCTTGATCCAATTGAGGTTTTAGTTGGCTTTGTTTAAGTCCATATTCTCCTCTTTATCACCAACCCTGGAAAACAAGATAAATGCATTAATTCATTCCATAAATACATCTCTAAGACTAATAAGCATCAGTAATAAGTCCAAAATTGCAAGTGTTACACACTTATCAATGAAGATGCATTATCACACATAACATTTTGGATTGTCCTAGTGGACAGTTTGGGATTAACAACTATTTTACTTGTTGTTTTAGGATTTGATTATTTCTTTTTTTAATTTTGGCAACCATTTTTGTGTGTTCTTCGGATACGTAGTTTACTTGACTATGTGCTTGTTGTTTATCTATCTAGTATGGGTAATCGAGATTACAATATGTCATGTTAGCTAACGTATTTTAAGAAACACGTGGTGATGCTGCCAAAATTTTTAGAAAAATATTACAATCATAAAATCAGGGAGTAAAATAGTTGGTAATCTTGAATGGACATAACACTTTATAAAGCATGCATCATTTACTTGCAGGTTATATCTGGTTTGAAAATGCACGTGTTGCATTGAGGTATGTCTC
>JAUPMG010047738.1:0-14015 GCA_031762675.1 Pachysandra terminalis | reverse complement strand
CAATAACACAATAGATAACCACACCCAAATGAACAGAAATGACATACCAAAAAAATAACAGAAATTACAAGGACAGAATATCTCAAAGCTCACAGATTCTTACCTGTTCACTACGTTCTCTCTTTCTGAGGATAAAATTCAATGATACCAAATGCACAAAGTCTTGTCAATAAAGGGAAGGAAAATTCATCCTAGATGAGATATATAACCTTTAAATTTCCTACACATCTTATATAACATACTTGTCATTCAAGTCAATAGGACACAAAAAGGAAAAGAGGGACTGATTCCTATAGCACAGTGCGCACGTAATGATATATAGGTTGAATTGCAGCAAGTAGATGACCATATGAAAAATAAGAGAGAGAGAGAGAGATAGAGAGTGTTTCATAATCCTCTAAATAAAATTTAGCGTACGGTATAAAAAAGAATACATCTATATATATATATATATATATATATATATATACATACACACACACACATTCACATATTAAACAGTACCTCTAGGACCCAATGTGAGCCCCACAGCATCAGCAAGCGTATCAATGCCAGCCTGAAGTGCCTTCCTTGAACTCTGGTCAAATGCAATTTCTTTTGCCTTTGCCCGCACAATAAACCTGCTGCCTAACGGCCTGCAATTTACCTTCTGCCCCTGATTCACCTTCCTCAAGCTCTCCTGCAACGATACATCAAAAATTCATGAATAAAGATGAGAAATATTCCCAAGAAGTGATGAAAATAAATTTAATAACTTACTATGATAAAAACAAGAAAGTATCTGTGGAAAACTTGTAATTGTAATTCGTAAGGGTTCGTTTCGTGAGTCACCAAAGGTGATGTAATTGTAGTATAACTGATTCCGACAAGACCCTAAGTCGGCTGCCCGACCGTTCACTCGTCTTCAATGAAACAAGAAATGATAAGGTAATATTAACTTCTAATTAATAAGGACTAAGAAGGATTCGGTATCTGGTTTCCAAAAACTCAAGAGCTCATTTAAGAGTATAATCAATGTCTTAACGACGTCAACTCTAGGTCATCATCCCCAATTTTCGAGGCAAGTGCACTGCTATTTATAGACAACCCCATGGAACATAACGGGCATTGGACAGCTGTCTAGCTTTTCCAACGGCGTGATAACATCATCCAAGGGTAATCACAACTGATTACCCCTAACCTTAAGTCGATCAATCAAAAGGCGCGACAAAAATTAAAATTGTTGCCATCACCCATGGTGACAACGGTTGTAAAGCTCATTGCGACTTAGGCATGAGATCTTCACACTGATCTTGTTATCATTAATAGCTCTGCAGTGATCATCTCAACTGTTGTTGTTTTCTTGATAGGGATCTCCCATCTTTTATTATCTGCTAAGTTTGTAATAGTCGTAATCACTGTTAATCGTTGTGCAAGCAACTCGCATGGCGTTGGTACCCGGTTCGTTATTGGCGTTTTCACTGTCATGATTGCCTAGCTCAGGTCTATCGTCATAGAGATTTCAATGTCATGATCACCCAGTTCGAGTCTGTCGTCTCTTACGATATGGACGCTCAGCTCAGGTCAGTCACCACAGAAATTTCACATGATGTGGCCGCTCAACTCGGGTCTATCGCCATAGAGAAACCCAAGTGGCCACAATAATCTTTATTGCTCTTCAGGCAATGTTTATCATTCCAGACGCCGGTGATCCTTTGCGAATGAGATAACAAAAGCAAATATACTTTACGTTTGATACATAACAAATAACAAAGTGATTGTGGGCAACGCTTCAGCATTGCCCAAATACTTGAACCACGATTTAAATAACTTTGTCTAAAAGAAATAAATGATAACAAATTGCAAGTCAAAAACACCTTTGGTGACAAGGCCGAGCTTGGCAGCCATATCATGAGAAACCTCTACGGCGACAAACCCGAGCTGGACGACCATATCATGAGAAATCTCTATTGTGACAGACCCAAGCTGGGTGGTCATAGCATTGAAATCTCTATGGCAAGTCCCAAGGTTATCAAAACGCCTAGGCGAGACCAGGGGGCAGACCTTGCCATCGCCTAGGCGCTAGCCTAGGCGATTGGGTGATCGCCTAGATGACATTTTAAAAACAAACAGGGGCAAAGAGAGAGAGGCTTCAAACAAGGACTAAGAGAGAGAGAGAGAGAGAGAGAGAGAGAGAGAGAGAGAGTTGCTGTGTACAGAAAAAAAAACTAGGCCGAAAGAAGGAGATGTGCGCAGAAAAGAAAAACAGGGGTGGAGAGAGAGAGGGATGAGGGAGAGAGAAAGAGAAGAAATCACATACCTGGTGGTGTCGTATACCTGGTGGTGTCGTGTTCAAGCCTTGAACGAAAAAGGAGAGAGAAGAGGGTTTACCTTCAGGGTTTTGAACTTCACGTCTTTGTAAGAAGAAAAAAAAAAGTGTAACCAGCATCTCTCCACTCTAAAACCTAAACCTAGAAATGCTTTCAGATAACAAACGAACCTTAAAAGGAACAAACAAATGATAAACTTCGAGCAAAAATATGTAGAAATTATGAGAAAATGACACTTGGAAGAGATCGATTACCTGTTTGGAGATCGCAGAATCAATGCATTCGAGAAGGCATGCGCCGACGCCATTTTTGCGGAACCAACAAGTTTCGAAACGTCAGAAAAAATTGAATCAAAATGAGAAAATTAGGGCTTTTCGCTGTTTTGGTTGGTGAGTTCTGGTAGGGAGTGGGGTTTTAGTATTAGAGCGGAGAAAGTTCCTGTGACACTCTTAACTCGATACTTCCTAAAGGTTCTGGCCGATCCCGATCCGGATCGACGATACCGGCTAATCCGGATCCGGTACAAAGTTGGATCACCCTTTTAAAAAAAATTGGATCAACCGTACTGGTCGCCGGATTGGCAGTACAAGTTGCCGGACTAGCGGTATCAATCCTCATAATGGTAGTATTGGTGATCCACAAACCGGTAAATTGACAAAAAAAATACCAAATAATCAAATTAGTATGAGCAACAAAAAATTCAAACTTGCTTGCACGGACCTAAATCAAGAAATTGATCGTTCCGATGCAAAGTTTCCTTGTAAGATAAGATAAGGAATGAAAAGGTAAGATCAATCAAGAATTATCAGAAAAACAACACAGAACTTAACGATTATAGAAAAGAGTTAGACAAAAGCTCTGCAATTTTCAGAGAATGCCCAAAAATACTCGAGGATTCTAATCCCTCTTTTTGATGCCTCATTCACCTTTTATAGCATTAGACTCATTATCTAATCGTTGGCCATGTTTCATGAACATATTTGAATACACTTAACTGAACAAACGTTTTGATTTGAATATTCAATATCCATAACATCTAATTCGACCTGCAACGTTTCAATAAATGTTTTCATAACGTTTGATTAAGTTAATGAATCTAACGTTATAAAAATAATGACATATTACAGCTCTATATTGATTTAAGTCATTTAGTGCTACAAGCTCTTCGAGAATCTTGATATGACTTATCTTTTTGGCACTCAATTCCTGAAAGTCTAATGTTTAGTTCCCCCTATTTCAAGTGAGTTACTTCGAGATTAGAGTCTTCGGAGAATGGCTAAATGTCAAGGAATATCAACTTAACAATTACGTCTATTTCGAGTTATTATTTCGAATAATAACTTCTATGTAGAAGTGCAATTTCTTTAAAAGATAATTCGAAAATGTTGATTATCTTAAAGAAATGATTATGAAATGGCTATTTTGGGTAGCTACTTCGAAAAATATAATTATCTTGGATATTTCGAGACACTTCTTCAAAAATCATAATAATTACTATTTCGAAGTATAACTTCGAGATATTATGGCGAATTGATCCTCCGCGGTTGTTAATCTTTATATGCATTCTTATTTCAAATGTTATCTTTCACGGATTATGATTCAAGTCCTATCTTCGAAATAACAGTAACTTTCGAAATGCACTATCCGAAATATATTGTTTGAATATATTTACACAATGGAACTATACCACGTGTGAAAAATTGATTGAATTGAATAAATTTCAAATTGACTCATCATCAATACCGGTCGCCAAAATGGCGGTACCAGTCTCCTAATTGACGTTATTGGTCGAGACTGATCAGTACCGGACTAGTCCAAATAGATAATTGTTGAGATCGGTTGGACCGATTGTACCAATCATTAAACCAGTTGTATTAGTTGGTCTGTATCAGTATCAGTATCAGTTAGACTGGTCCAATTCAAAGCCGATTGATACAATAGTTGTATTGTGCCTTGGGATCGGACGGGTTGTGGCCGACCATAATATGGACTAGATCGGTCCGCTCCTTGAAACCATGCCAGAACCGTTAAGAGGGGCGGCTTTAGCCACAATTACAAATAGGATCGGTATGGGATAAACCTGAGTCAACTGACAATGGAATCAGTTATCCGATTTTAGTGAGGTTTAGTAGGATCGGTTATTGCTCAACCAGACTCCAAACATCACTAGCTTCTTCTATTTTATTATTTAAAAAAAATTACATTTTTACCCTCAAAAAATTCTAGCAATTAAATTAAACTTCTTGTGATTTTTGAACCTACAATGACACCTTTTGTATGGAACCTTAAGAGGGTCGGTCAAATAATGACACGAAACTGAGTAATGACTTTTTAATAAAGTGGATAAACCTTAAAGTTGCATTTAGCTCCGATTTGTATAAGTGCTTATTTTAAGCTTATAAATTATTAAAAAAATTAAAAGTGTGTTTGGTAATACCTAAAGATGTGTTTATCCATAAACAGAAGAGAAAGGCAACCCATAAGAATAAGATGCTAAGAGCAGCTTTTAATATCACTTATGCGGAAAGTTATTTATCAACTTTAGTAATATTTTCATAATACTTATTTTACCTCTAAACTTTCATAAGTACTTGAAAAATATTATTTCTAAATTTTAATAATATTTATTTTATCCCTAAACTTTTATAAGCATTTAATAAATATATTTATCAAATGCTATTTTTTTCAAGTAACTTATTGTTATTGTATCCAATAACTACTTATCCAAAAGCACAAGTCGAGTCCAACGTAGCCTAAGTCTAAAATATCTTGCTTAGTCTCTTGCCTTAAGAGTCATCATGCTCTAACTTCGTAATTGAATCATTCATCAAATAGGGAAAAGAGAAAAACACATCAAAAGATTGATGAAGAATTGTTCGTGACAGTTAATAGTTCAGTGTCGTTAGTTGATTGTTTCTGAAAAAGAGTGTTATTGTAATTTTAAAAACCTCAAAAAATTTAATTGTAATTGTCAGAAACCTCAAGGAGTTAAAGTATAATTTTCCTTGTTATTTATTTGCAAAGAAACTCAAAACAAGGTTTAAATGCACAATGTGATTTTTTTGGGGTAAGTTCTAGAAATAAAAACAAGAAGTAAAATTATTTCATGACATAATACCCCAAAAAAAAAAAAAAAAAAAAATCATGACAATACAGGATTTTGAAAACAGCGAATGATTGGACTACGGAATAGTAGACGGTGACCGATTGTCTTAGTATGGAAACCTGAGTTGTCACACCAGACATGGGTCCCAATAACTTCACGATTTCCAAAGACCGGTCAAAGAGTGTCAAAGCGTCTCACATAGTGGCGACAAACAAAGGGGTTGGAAACAATTATCACACGAAAAAAACAAAATAATAAAATAATTATCACATGTTGCAATCAACACTCTAATATATCAAGACGTGATTGTTCTATGACCATATCAAATAACCGGACGGTCAAGATTGATGACACGTCCACGTCGTGTTTACTGAATCAGTAGCATGTTGTTAGGAGTCCATTTCTTCTACTCCAGATTATCCGGAGATCCTCTACTCCACCGCTGGATTCTGGACGCGTGTTCAACTGTCTCCGCGTGCGCATCACGCGAACGTTAACGGAACTTCCTCCGTTAACGGTTCTTCTTTACCTACTTCTTCTCTCTCTCTCTCTCTCTCTATCTCTCAACTCGTTTGCTATGGTTCTCTCTTTCTCTTGTTTAGCGCTCCAACTCCGAGCACGAGTCTCCAGTTTTTGTTTTTCGGGAGTGTGCGGAAGGCGAAGTTGGAAACGATGATCCAGATACAGCCATATCCGAAGAACATATTGAAATATTGATTTTCTCCAGTATCAAGTGAACCGCCATTGTTAGGGTTTCGAAGCTCTGGTTCAGATAGCTGGTTTTCACCATGATTGGAGCACCTCGAATGTTGATTTTCTCCAGTATCAAGTGAGCTGCTATTGTTAGGGCTTCGAAGCTCTGGTTTGGATAGCTGGTTTTCACCATGATTGGAGTTCTCAAGCTCCATTCTTCTTCCGTGAGAGAATAAGTTATCCCAATTGTCTGAAAGCCTCTAAAATCTGAAATTTATATCCATTTTTTGAATACCCAGATGAAATAAGATGGAAAAAAACTACAGAAGTGGATTTCTAGCTGAAGCTTTAGAAATCAAGGAAAACCCCAGCTTCTTATTCATAATTAGAGAAAACCCCATTAATGAAAAAAACGATACCCACATGATATAAGATGAAAAACAGAACCAGAAAAGTGGATTTCCAGCCGATGCTTCAGAAATAAAGAGAAACCCCAACTTCTGATTTGTAATCAGAGAAAACCCCATTAATGAAAAAAACGATACCCACATGATATAAGATGGAAAACAGAACCAGAGAAGTAGATTTCCAGCCGATGCTTTAGAAATAAAGAGAAACCCCAACTTCTGATTCGTAATCAGAGAAAACCCCATTAAAGAATAGAACAATCACTTTCACATGTGATTCCAAGAAATCCGATAAGAATATGAAATTTCGTTCATGAATTAACAAAACCCCATTACTTCTGCAACTCCAAAAACTTAAAAAAAATAACAATCTCAGTAAAGATTAGGTTGCCCTTAAACCACAAGTTCACTGGTCTTCTTGGTTGGGTCCATTTCTTCTGCTCCAGAGAAAAAACTCAATTAACGGAAGACGACATTCTGTTTCTTCCGCTTACCGTTCCGCGTGATGCGCATGCGAACGAAGAAGCCACGCGTCGATCATCTCGTGGTGGAACAGAAGATTGCCGGACGCGCATGCGAACGAAGAAGCCACGCGTCGATCATCTCGCGGTGGAACAGAAGATTGCCGGACGCTTTCGAGCAGAAGAAATGGACTCTCTGTTGTTAGTACCCTTGTGCCTATCCACGTTTAGTAACTTTTTAAAGATGGTGGAGCCCACTCGACACTAATAGCGAAAAGTTCACATGAAGCACACATGGCCCACTGTGGGTCCTACAGGCCTAGAGATTAGTGTGGGCCCCCCAAAAGCCCTAGATTTCCTGACGTACTTTTTTTTTTTGGGTGAAAATTTCCTGATGTACTTTGTGTGCACACAGGACCTAGAACATTTCTTAATATATAGATTTGGCTAAAAACACAACAGAAACTGTTCTCTCTCTTTCCCATCAAAGCCCCCAAATAGCATTTAAAAAGGGTAAAAAAAAAAAAGCCCTAAAATCACAGCTGAAAGTTCTTCAGCTTTTCTTGCTTCTAATAAAAAATTTGGGGTTTCTCCTCTCAATCTTCGATTCCTCTTTAGATTTGTTTAGTTACCAAAAAAAGCTTCTTTAGATTCGTCTGATATAGACCCTAATATTTTTATTTTTTTGATCGAATCCTATAAAACCCTTAAAAGCCCAATCTCTCCTTTTCCTATCTCTGCAACTCCCTGTTTCTGTTCTCTATAGCTCTGAAAACATGGGATCAGAGCTGATTCTCCATAACCTATCTGCAAACGACCAACCAATCCCGGTTTCCGTAACCCAATCCGATTCTTCGAAATCCCATCTTGCCATCCCTCGCAAATCCTCGAGAGATCGTCATACGAAGGTTAACGGTCGAGGTCGCCGGGTCCGTATGCCGGCGCTCTGTGCAGCTCGCATCTTCCAACTCACTCGCGAGCTCGGACACCGATCGGACGGCGAGACCATAGAGTGGCTGCTCCGGCAGGCCGAGCCGTCGATAATCGCGGCGACCGGATCCGGCACTGTTCCGGCCGAAGCCGTCTCGACCACCACAGGTCCGACCCCGGCCTCCGCTTCTACTTCGTCTCCGTCCTCTTCCTCATCTGTGTCGTCAACTTCGATGAGTCATTGTAACGTCCGTCCAGTTATGGCGGCACCGGATAACCGGATTCCTACCGGTTTCTTTCAAGTTTCTCGGTTTGAATCGGGAATGCCGAGCTGTCGACTTGATTTGTCTCAGCCTTTAGGGTTAGAGTTTCCGGGAAACGCGTATCGGCACATGCCATTCACCTCATTGTTGCTGCAACCGTCTGAAGAGGAGCAGCAGCAGGAAAAGGAGCAATAGAGTGTTTTTATTCCTTTCTGTTTTTTAGGGTTTTGAGGGTTTATGAGTAGTGGGGTTGTTCTTCTTTTTGTAATCTGATTTGGGTTTATGGATAGATGGATGGATTGAAGAACATCAGGAATTAGACTTAGCAGGGTAAGCAATGATATACCATTTTCAGTGTAAATCCATATTTAAATCTAAATTAGAGTGTTGGCTGTGCCCTTCTTTTGAGGTTTATTTTATTTTCCGAGGGAGCAGTGAATGTTTTCATGGAAGGGTAAATGTGGAATAATTTGAGTTCTATAGTTGATAGTTTGTTTTTTGAAATGCTGTGGCTCAGATTCCATTTCTGGCATTTTGGTTTGTACATGTAAATTTGGTGTTCAAGTAAAGGTTTGCATTGTTGTCAACTTGTTATAGAATTACAGTTTCCCTTAATTGGCAGTGGATCCCACTCATGAGATATTCTGTCAGAGCAAGTCCTTTATTTTAGGGGAGCGGATCTACTGTGGGGTAATTTACTTTGTTGCCCGTAAGGGCAACATGGTAATTTCACATTGGGTGGGGGTTGAGGATAGGGCTGGCAACGAGCCGAGCTTGAGCTCAATATTTAGGCTCGCGAGCATAGCAGAGCTCAAAGAAAAGGTCATTATTTTAACGAGCCTGAGCCGAGCTTAGGTAGACTCGGCTCGGTTAAAGCTCGGCTCGATCTTATATATCATATATAAATTTGTATATAATAGGTATCATATATATATATATATATATATAATATTAATTATTAAATATAAAATTAATTAGTGACGTGTTTAAGTCAAAGTAATTAAAAAATCCTAATTAATTTAATTGAATTAGTGCTGAATTCACCAAAAAAATAATTATTATTATTGAATTGTTTTTTTTTCCAGGCTTTTAACGAGCCGAGCCGAGCTTTTGCGAGCCGAGTCTGAGCCTCGAAAAAATAGCGAGCCTGAGCCCGAAATTTTTTATCGAGCTTGAGCCGAACCTGAGCCTTGTCCAGATTTCACGAGCCCGAGTCGAGCTTGACAAAGCTCAGCAAGGCTCGGCTCGTTTACACCCCTAGTTGAGGGGACGCTGTCACTTGTGTCTACCCCACAGCAAATCCGTTCCCTTATTTTAGTGAATCCCCCATCCTCAATCCTCATGAACAACAAATGCTTACAAAGTAAAAAACACTTTCCTTCCCTTCATTCTGTGTTTGGAACGTTGGATTTGAAAAGAAATGACAAACAATTCTGAGGATTTTCTGACAAGATTGATTAATCGCAAAAAAAAAAGGCGAGATATGTTGTAAGTTAAGATAGTGTTGGAGAGTGCTTGTAGTTCAAGTCGAGCCTAGCTTGGTGCTGCCCTGGTTCAAGGTCATAAGCTACTAACTCCACTTTTCTTTTCTCTCTACCTTTTCAGAGAGAAAAGTTTTTATCCCAAAAGAAAAAATTCCAAAATCTCTATCCCCAATAGAAAGAGAAAGTGCTTTCTCTAGAATTTTCTTTTCTTTTCTCTCAAAATCCAATGTCTAAACAAAATCATAGGAAACTGTTTGAGGGACTTTAGACTAAAACTGACTAACACATTTGAAAAAATAATTTCTAATGGATCCACAATGAACCAAACACAGTGAATTGGAAAGTTCATTTCCCTACAGATTCTGGCTAAACAAACATGCCGTAAAGCTTTATTCCCTTTTGTGAGAAAAGGGATCTCTGTATAGGACCACAAGGTTGAGAGCCACCACCTTTTTGACTGAACAAAATCGATTAAAAGAAAATATCACCAATAAGAAATGCACTCCATTTCACAGTCAACTTCTCTAATAATTAATGATTTTTTTCCCCAAAGATATCCCTATAAAGTCCACGAGCATGCAACTGTAAAAACAAGTATGCTCAAAAGCCAGAAACCAAAACCACATTATGGTGAAAAATTCAAAGAAAGGTAAGGGAAAAATCTAGGGGATTTATATCTGTAACAGGGTTGAACAGAAATCCTACCCAAAATCCTATCTGATGTCTCCGAGAATAGGAAAGTTACCAATCCTATCTGATGCGTCCGAGAATAGGAAAGTTCTACATTAAAAAAGGAATAAACCAAACTTAATGCAGAGAAGCCTTGCATCAAGGAGAGAGCATGTACAAGTGAAGTCCAGGCGTCGGCATCAGCAGCAATAGCAGCAGCAGCAGTAATAATGTCAGTTGTGTGCTGTGCATCTGCTGCAGAAAATCCGCCCTGAGAGAAACACATAGCAGAATATCAAAAGAAAGTTTGAAGATTCTTCCACAGGTGAAATAGACAAACACAGAATAGAGAGAAACTGTATTACAACCATCATCCTTCATGCATACGCCTAATGCTTATTTCCAAAAATCCACCACCTTCTCTTCTTCTTGGTCTCAAATTCAGGCATATCTGTAGTCAAAAACATCATACCAAACATACATTGTTTAGCAACCGTGTACGAGATTTTATTTTAATACCTTGTTTTTGGTGACGTGGAACCCCCAACCTCACTTAGTGGGGACAGGGCAAACCCCAGATACATGACCCCACCCACAAGGAGCATATCAGGTAAGCTAGGGGACTCGAACCTGGGACCTCCAGCTCCTGAACTGGAGAGCCTGCCGGTTGAGCTAACCCGTGTGGGTTATTTTATCTTATACTCGTATGAATTGAATTCTTAAAGAATTTCTCACAATAATTATACAAAGCATGAACGTGTTAGTAATCCAAATCTCAAGGTCCATATATCCGAAACTTAATATCCATATCTGACACAAAAAACTCCTGTGTCCATGTTTCATTTGGGTGAGGACCAAGCTGGAATAAGTGCTCTTATGCCACCAATTATATTCAACAAGTTTCACTCATGAGATTTATATAGAAGTCGTTATTTTCCTAGTGCCTTTTTACCCCAAGAAATAAATGGAATGCAAGGGATTATGGATGGAACGAACATAAATCCGGACCTCCTTCAGGATAAATCGAGTTGTAATGCACCTCTGCCCAGAAGCTCAAGAAAATAACTGCAAGATAGACATACCAACATTAAAGTTTCTGCTGGTACATAGGAATTAACTAAAAAAAGAGACATACTCTAGTTAAAGCAAATTCCTCCTGGTCCATAGAAATAGCTAAAAGAGACATGTTTTCATTACAGTAAGTTTCTCCAGGTCCCTTAGCAAACAAAATCGAGTATAACAAGAACAAAGTAGAATAAGGAAAAAAAAATAACATTAGTTTCCCAAACTTCAATAGGTGGCAAAGGGTAACATGTAGTTGTCTATACTAACGCTATAATTAATTGTAAAAAAGAGTATCAAACACACAAATATAATGCTGGTGCTAATTTATTCCAGATGAACTATTAAACCAGGACACAAGTAACAGTGGCTGAATTATTCCAGAGAATGAGTTCAACCTAGAGACTCAAGTTTATCTTGATTTATATTATATTTTATCAACTAAATTCATTTTTGGATCCAAACTTCTTACCATCTATGCAATACCACCAACTAGAGAATCACTATAATAATGAATGATGCCATGATGGAAGTACAGCATAGGCAGGACAGAATACAGATCAATAGAATTTTAAAACGGTATCTATTATGCAAATTGAATATGAGAGCAACCAATAACCCAGATGTTAGCCATGTAGGTAAAACATCCTAAATTTCATATACACATGCCATTGTGCATCTTCAGAAGCATCATCATTTGTGCAACCACGTGCCAGATGCATGTCAACATATGCTTCCTGTCAAAGTTTGTACGACACCTTACCTACCTACACGAACACACACTCAAGATTTGGGTCTGTCTGGAGATGGTACACCTGCCACCTGGCATAATACCAAATACGTTCATGTATTTATTTGCATCTCTTTATAAACTTGTATGTCACCACGAGAAGAATTGTAATGCTTCAAGGATCAACAGGCATTTGTAAAATAAAATCATCACTATTTGCTTTGTCATATGTCAAGAAGGAAAGCATAGAAATCTTGTCATAAAGACATCAACAAAAGAAATTCATTAAATATGTCCTCTTTCCTATGGAATATAGGAATTATTTCTGAAAAAAAAAATCCTCTTTTTTCTATAGAGTTGCTTTCCTGATAAATTTGGGCACACCCCGCACTTCTCTTCTCAGCTTGACTTTTACTGCCACATCCTCCCTGTTTTCCTGGCAAACCAAACCCATTTTATTCCTTCTTTTCCTTTATTTATACTAACTGCATTCATGCTTATCGTGGGTAACACTCCAACATTTTAACACTTTCTTAATAGAATCTGTAATCTTTCCCCTTCAAGCCAAATTACAAACCGAACAGGGAAATATTTTAGGATGGAAAGTTTTCAATTTATAATGGACAACATTTCATCAATTTAATGCTGAAGGAAAAGATAAAAAGGGACGGGGATCAGGTTGATGTTTTATAACAAACTCATAATGTTGTATGATAAAAAAGCAAAAAGTGTTGCTACTTCCCTTTAGTAGCATTAGACAACATTACTGATATAAAACATCAATGTCAATCCAATGATAAAAAAGATATCAAAGTTTTCCAGAAAACAACAAGGTTTAGAATATATGGTAAGAACTCATAAAACCTACCTCGTTCTGACTTCTGAATGTTTGGATGAATCTCAATGTAACAGGTGTCCTTGAAAGACGTTATGACAAATATTTTGACTCCGTACTGCAACAAAATTATCATATTTATCAGTTACCAAAGAAATATATACATGCATATTCTACTATTAATGCACTGGCCATGATCAATGAGCTCAAGTAAATAAAAAATGATGCAGCTTCAAGAATTAGCATTGTGGAACAGTAAGTTTCAATCTCTCTGTTAGAGGGAGGGAGGGGGAGAGAGAGAGAGAGAGAGAGAGAGAGAGAGAGAGAGAGAGAGAGAGAGAGGCTCTTTTTGTATCAAATAAAGGAGGGCAGCCTCTTTAAACATGATGCTTGCACAAACAATGATGAAGTGAGAGATATAACTGGTAAATTACTATTTAACTAACAGCAGCGTGTGCTAAGTACCTGCACGTGAACTTGAACGATTATATGATTATTTTATCTATATTGTTAATTAAAAGATATTAACTATTACACAAACTTAAATTGAAAAATTTATCAGTTCTTCAATATATATATATATATATATATGACAGTGGACCAATAATAGATCCTGGTAGAAACTTTCCAACAGATCCAAATTTCCTTAAAATCAAAATATAGATCCAAAGATATTAGCTTTCAAGAAGTACATGGATTTCTTCCAGTGATACAAAATAGGAACAATTTCTTTAAAGAAAAATAAAGAGAACGATGCATAGTTCGTCATGATTGATGCTCATCCATCAGCCACTTGCAAGAGACACTCATATGGCTCTTACGTCTGAACTGGGTTCTGCCCTTTTGACTGACTAGTTCTGTTCCCTAATTTCAGTGGATTTATTGCTCGAAGATTTCAGCCAAACATCCAATAGTCGAATTAACTTTTAATCCCTATTTTCTTTTACATGCATCCAAACAATGTGTAAGGTCTCAGCGTAGCACCAAGTCAGTGCCTTCTCTCTCTCTCTCTCTCTCTCTCTCTCTCTCTCTCTCTCTCTCTCTCTCTCAATCTAAATAGAGACAA
>JAUPMG010047727.1:0-14015 GCA_031762675.1 Pachysandra terminalis | reverse complement strand
AATGAAATCGGATCGGACTCTTATCGAATCGAATCAGCCTATATCCAAATTTGATCCAATTCAAATCGGATCGAATCAGATCATATCTTATCGGATTATCGGATCAGAAATCCCTTACTAAATCCGCTTTTCTCGGATAGAACTCGGACCATGATCCGATCCATTGACAGCCCTAATGGAGGCATTGGCTTCATCTCGAAATTTCTTCTTTTTCTTTATGCTCAGATGCTAGGCTTTTTTCTAGAGATGAGAGTTTTTCTTATATGGGGACGGTGGTGGAAAAACAGGTGGGAGGAGGTATGAATATAGTTTCTTCAATTGGAGGTGGGTTTTTTATGGGGGTTTTGGACGAAGAGGAAGGGACTGAGAAAACTGGGGGAGAGGAAGCTAGTTTGATCTGTTACTCAGATGTAGGGAATGGTACAGAGGGAGTTTTAGGGGAAGATACGAATAATTGGAGTGTCAAGGAAATTGGGCCAGTTCCTTTAGCGAGTTGTTATGAAGCTGAGCATCGCCTAGTGAAGGCTAAGGAGATTTCTCGTCGGATTGTGAGGGTATGGACTTTGAAGGGATGTCTAAATGGGTGTTGAATAAGATAACCTATTTTGGGGGGTTTATAGGAGTTTCATGGGAGGGATTCGAAGCTCAAGCTTATTAGCTTTTTTTGGCTATAGAAAATAGACACTTAGAGAAGATGGTGAGTACCATAAAAGCTTTAAGGGAGTTGAATAAACTGAATTGGAATTTGAAGGAGAAAGACAGCCCTTGTAGAAGGAAAAGGGAATTGTCTGGTGGGGGTATAGGGAGGAAAGGGGGTAAGAAAGGTTTTTGATGAAGTCAAAGAATTTGAGCGGGGATGTGAGAGGGGTGGGTAATAGAGATAAGAGGGTAGTCATTAAAATATCTTTGGCAGAATGGAAGTCTGGCATAATTAAGTTACAAAAAACTAAGCTGGAAGTTGTGGACAAAGTTTTGTTGCAACAGCTTTGGGACAAAAGGGATGTGGAGTGGGTTTTCAGACCTGCGGTGGGGGCTTCCGGGGGGATTTTAATTGCTTGGAGATCGGATTTATATGAGCTTACCCATTCTGATATTGGTTCTTATGCCATATTAGTGGTTTTGAAGGAGAAAGGAGGCAATGGGAGGAATCTGAAATTACTTACTACAGAGTATGGTCCAAATAACCATTCTTTTGTACAGGAGATGTGGGAGGAGCTGGAGAGGCAAGGAGGGGATGGAATATCCCGTGGGGCATAGGAGGAGATTTTAACATCATAAGATTTTGCTCGGAGAGGTCAGAGTGCAAAGGTTGGATGCTCATAAGATTAGTTTCTCAGATTTCATCGATAGGAATTTTCTTATCGATGTTCTTCTGTCGGGGGCGGAATTCACTTGGACTAGTGATCAAGAAAATCAAGTCAATTCTACCACCAAATGGGAAGAAGCCTATGCGAAAGTGCAAGAAGTTTCTTTAGCTAGGCCGACGTCCGATCATTTACCGATTGAGTTGGTGATAAGGTGACTAGGAAGAGCCCATTTAGATTTGAAAATATGTGGTTGGAGGAAGTAGGCTTTGTTGAGTTGATGAAAAAATGGTAGGAAAGCTTCCGGATAGAAGGGACACCTAGTTTTGTTTTTTGCAGAAAACTTAAATTGTTGAAGAAAGAATTGAAGAAATGAAATAAGGAGAAATTTGGCAGGGTAGAGAATAGATTGGGGAAGTTGCTTGAACAAATTCGTCACTTGGACGGTTTAAGGGAGAAGGGGGAGATGAATAGAGGGGAGAGAAGGAAGAGAAAGAGAGAGAATCATAAGGAGTTCAAAAGGGTGGCAAAAATGGAGGAAATAAGTTGGAGGCAGAAATCAATGGCACTATGGCTAAGAGAAGGGGACAAAAACACTAAGTTCTTCCACAAGATGGCCAATGTGAGGAGCAGGGTCAATACTATCAAGAAGTTGGTGGTTGATGGGGAGGAATGGAGAGAGGAGGAGGGGATCAAGAAAGCTGTGGAAGTTTATTATAAGAATTATTTGAAGAAGAAGCAGAGTTTAGATCCAAATTGGATGGGTTGATGGTGGACAGCTTATCTATCGGGGAGGCAGAGGAACTAGAAAAAGCTTTTTCAAAGGAGGAAGCATGGGGTGCAGTTAAGGAGCTGAAGGGGGATAAATCTCCAGGCCCAGATGGCTTCTCTTTAGCCTTTTATAAGAGTTGCCGGGAAGTGGTCAAGGGGGATGTGATGGGTGTTTAACTTTTTGCCGAAGGTAGAGTGGTTAAGAGTGTGAACACTACTTTCTTAGCTCTCATTCCCAAGAAGGAAGGTGCTTCGGATATCAAAGATTTCCACCCCATTACTCTAGTAGGGAGCTTGTACAAGATTATATCTAAAGTATTGTCTAATAGAATGAAGAAGGTGGTTATGGGACTCATTAGCAATACTCAAAGTGCTTTTGTGGGGGGGAGACAAATTTTAGATGGGGTGTTGATCGCTAATGAATGTATTGATTCGGTCTTCAAGAATAAAGATAAGGCATTGATATGTAAAGTTGATATGGAGAAGGCGTACGATCACATGAACTAGAACTTTTTGCTGTATATTTTGGGAAGAATGGGCTTTGGAGCTAGGTGGATTTCTTCGATCAGTTACTGCATATCTACTCCTGCTTTGTCAGTTTTGGTTAATGGAACTTCGGTGGGATTTTTTAATGGTTCTAGAGAGATTAGACAAGGCGACCCTCTCTCCCCCTTCTTGTTTCTTTTAGTGGTGGAAAGTCTTGGAAGAATGATTGGTCGTACGGAAGAGATTGGCCTCATTAATGGGGTTCGGGTTTCAGATTCTGCTCCAAGTATAACTCATCTACAGTTTGCCGATGATACTTCAATTTTTGCAGGCCAGGCATATGGATCTGAGGTCTTTGAGAAGTGTTTTTTTTGTGTTTTGAAGCAGTTTCAGGCCTATACATTAATTTGGTCAAGTCTGAAATGATCAGTGTTGGAGTGGTAGATAATCTGGTTCAGTTAGCCAGTTGGTTGGGCTGTAAAGTAGGTTCTCTTCCTTCCTCTTATCTAGGTTTTCCTTTGGGTACATCTTACAAAACTATTGGGGTTTGGAATAAAGCGGTGGAGAGATCGAAGAAGAAGTTGGTGACATGGAAGACTAGGTATTTATCGAAAGGAGGGAGACTGATTTTGATTAAGAGCTCTCTTTCAAATCTTCCCACTTATTATATGTCTTTGTTGAAAATTCCAACTTCAGTGACGAAAAGACTAGAGAAGATTCAAAGAGATTTTCTATGCAGAGTAATGACGATGGTCAGAAGTATCATCCAATTAATTGGTCGCAAGTTTGCTCCAGAAAGGCGGAAGGGGGTTTGGGCTTGAGATGTCTTACCAAATTCAATGTTGCTCTTTTGGCTAAATGGTTGTGGCGGTTTGGGTCAGAGGAGGGGAATCTTTGGAGGATAGTGATCAGAAGTAAATACGGCTTGGAGGAAAGGGGATGGAGTACTAGAGTTTGCAGAAATTCTCATGGGACTGGCTTTTGGAAAGCTATTTGCAGCAATATGGTCATGTTCAATAGAGGAGTTAGATTTCAGGTGGGAGTAGGAGACAGGATTAAATTTTGGAATGATATTTGGTGTGGGGAGGTTTCACTTAAAAACATATTTCCTGGTGCGGTGGCGTTAGCTTCTAATGCCAACGCATGGGTGAAGGATTATTTGGTTGTTGAAGGAACTGGGTGGAGATGGGATCTGAATTTCAGAAGGAACGTCTTAGATTGGGAGAAAGAAGAAGTGGTTGGATTATTGGAGCAGATTAATACAGTCATTATTAGAGGTGAAAGCAGATAGGAGATCCTAGATATGGTCTGAAGAAGGTTTTTTCTCAGTGCGCTCTATTTATAATTCTCTATCGGATGATGTGGTGTGGGAAGGTCCGTGGAAGTCGATTTGGTGCGCTGGTCTACCCTAAAAGGTTTCATTTTTTATGTGGACACCAGTAGAGGATAAAGTCCTCACTTTAGATAATTTAAAAAGTAGAGGTCGGCATTTGGCATCTAGATGTTGTTTGTGCAAGAAAGAGTAGGAGTCTTCTTCTCATACTTTTCTCCATTGTGATTTTGCCCAGTGATTGTGGGATGCTTTTATTCAAAGATTTAGACTGTTTTGGGTTATACAGAAGAATTTGAAAGAGGCTCTCTTGGGTTGGGGATGGAAGAGGAAGAGGTTGGGAAGAAGGAGGAGCACTTTTCTTTGGAATGTTTGCCCAGCTGCTATTCTTTGGTCAATTTGGAACGAGAGGAACAGCAGGAATTTTGAAGGCAAGGAGCTGCCGGTGCAGAGGATAACTGATAAGGCCTTATCTCTTATCTTTTTTTGGGCCTCAACTCACAAAGAATTCCAGGAGATTTTGTTTGAAGAGTTTAACAGCAAGTGGGGTCTTTTTTGGGATTAATGTGTTTTACTTTCATAGGGGCATACTGGATACTCAGAAATGTATATTTGTACAGATTATCCATTACTATAATTAATATATGATACACTTTTACTGGTCAAAAAAAAAATATTCTAAATGTATGTATCAATTTTTTGAGATGGCCATGACTATGGTCAATAAAGCACTCTCTCTCTCTCTCTCTCGCTCTCTCTCTCTCTCTCTAAGATAATGGATAAGTGATTAGAACAATTACATAATAACCCATTAGTATACACAGCATATAAAATAATAAGACCTAAAAGAGAAACAATTCAATCATATAGGTTAATGGGTTCTCATATATATAAGACCCATAGTAGTTTACACACACACTGATTTAATTTAGTCTAAAGCATAAAAATCACTACTTGTAAAAATTACTTGTAGAAGCATTTTTGGGCAACTCTCCATAATACTCTAGGTATGACTTATGAGTATCTTAGGTGTTAGACCTATTTATGAGTCCTATAATTTAATGTTTGGAAGATGAGAAAATGAGAGTTACAAATAATCAAACCTAAATTTGAGCACCATAAAAATATTAAAATAAAATCTATAAAGAAATTGCTATTTTCTATTCTAAGAGACAAAACTCGTACCTATCACAGTAAATCCACAAAGCACTTGTTCTTTAAGCAATTAACATCAACCTCTTCAACTAAAATGTTGAATTCTAATTGAGATGGATAATCTATTTATATATAGGTTCTACTGATTAAATTTAAATGTAAAAATAATTATAGTATGTAAGAGTTACATAATATCAACGATTAGTAGGAGTTACAGAATATGAAGGGTTGGTTTTTTAATATACCTTATGTATCATTAACTTCTTTTAGCCTCTTCTAGTGTAATAATTGTGTAGGATGTACAAGTTACAGAATATCAAAGGTTAGTAAGAATTACAGAATATCAAGGTTAGTTTTTCAATATAACTTATGCATCATTTTTATTTAACCTCGTTTAGTGTAATAATTGAATAGTATGTAAGAGTTATAGGATATGAAGCGTTAGTAGGAGTTGTATAATATGAAGGACTAGTTTTTCGATATAACTTATATATCATTAACTCCATTTAACCTCTTCATTAAAATGTAAAAGGAAAAAAAAAAGGCACTAAAATTCTTTTACATTTTAAAGACAATAATAATTAGAGGATTTTTTATAGGGCCCAACATATGGGCATGGGCTGAAATTTTTTACTGAATGTGGGCTGGGCCTTAAACAAACAAATATATTATGGACATGAATAGAGTAATTATTGTTTTTTGGGGAACATAAGATCAGCAATCTAATTTAAGAGATTGGATTAGACTAGTAACTGAAGATGTTCTACTTGCATTGGTAACTTTAGATTAATTCCATAATTTCAGGTAGCATAAAGGCAATAATTAATAAAATATGAATAGGCTCCAACTACAACTTCAATTACTGAATATATAGCTTAGCAAAAACCGCTATAGAGTGATATGCTTGTTATAGTTTCAGTTATCGTATGACAGTTCCCATCATATTAGAATTTGTAAGGGAATATAATGTTACAGCAATATCACAAAAAAGCTTATTGCAAACCATTTTGTTGCCTCAATAAAAAAAAAATATCAATTAACGGCATGTCTTAATTCAATGAGGATAATATTTGTATAACTAACTTTTAGTAAAGTCAATTATTTTTTACCAAAAAAGATTAAAATATATATGAAGGGTGTGATGAAGAAATATAATTAAAGATTTATTAAAGATATCTAAATGAGGAAGAGGGAGAGACATGAAGAACATAATTTTTAATTAGACATTTGTGTGCTATACTAATGAAAACGATAACCCAAAATAATTAAACTAAAATTTAATAACCATTTAGCACAATAAATTATAATTAATCAAATGGCATTTTAGTCATTCTATTAAAAAAAAATAGGGAAACTTGGAAGGACGACCAAAACAACTTGATTTTGCTTTCAGGAATAGTAGAATTACTGTTTCTGCAACGATAATAATATAGCGACAAAATTGGGTTGGATTATAGCTGAGGCTACTTCGTATTTAAAAATATTGTAGACCCTTAAAATGTGTTTGATAATTACATCAAACAAGAAAGATAAACATGTCATTCACAAATAACTTCTTTATTATATATTATATATTCTATGACCTACCCCAGGTCGGATGGACCCTGGTCAATTGGGTTAAAACGGAGTCACCACCATCCATTGGATTAAGGGTGCGAATGGTCACCCATAAATGGGTCAGTTAAGTTCAAAATAGACCAAAAATTAAATAAAGGCGATGGTCCAACCATAATTGGGTAAGGAGGTTTAGTTAAGAGAATGGGATGGTATTAGGCACCCACTCTCCCCCCGTTCAACCAATTACCTGGACTAAATTTATTTGGCCAAATTATCTAAAATTTTAAAAATCTAGAAACTTACCAATAATTTAAAAATTCCTAAAAGAATCTTAAAACTTCCAAATATCCTGCAAAAAAAATGCTATAAAAGTTATTAATAAAAATCCTCTAAACCTAAAATTACACCGAAATGATAATCCTCAAGTAGTTAAAATCCCTAAAAATATAGAATATGCTAAAAAAAATCTAAAGTAAAACCTAATCCTAAAAATAAATTTTAAAATATCCTAAAACTTGGGCCATTCCTTAAAGCATTATTCAATAAATATCAACTATAAAAAAGGTCATAAAATTATCAAGAGAAGATGAACAACTAGTCTAACTGAAATCCAAGAAACGAATCAAACCAAACATCGGTTTCTAGACACTAAAGAGAAAGATCAATCAAGACCTAACTAAAACTACTATATACCCAAAACTACACATGTCAACAACTCCAGGACATAACATCCAATTAAAAAGGAAGAAAAACTAAAATACCACGTCCTAAAACCTGGGGGTCCAGAAAAACTAAATCAAAACAAAATAGAAAATAACCCAGCCGTATTCATCAAGAGTTGAGTACCTGTGTTTGCTATAAATAAAAGATAGAATCAAGGTTAGAAAATTCCTAAAATCAAATCAACTGCTTCAATAACATATATGTTGGTACGATTAAAGGATAAATGTGATTGGATTAAAATTTCAAAGCCCCAATCCAAATGAGCTGAATACAGAAAAATTAAACAATCAACCCTTTAAGAAAAATCAATTAATACAAATCCATGAAGCCCGATTGACACCGTAATAAAACAAATCAACTGATTAAAAGAAAAAGGTTAATTAATTAATAGAGCAAATCTTAACCCCTGTAACGTATCAGTGAAGAATCTAAAATAAAAAAATAAAAAAGAATGCTCCAACGAAAATCTAGAAGTATAATAGCTGATTCAATTAACGATTGGGTTATAAATTAAAAACCCCATTTTACCGAAGAAGCAACTAAAAAAAAAACAGGTTATCAAACCTTACTTTCCTCTTTAACAATGAAATATAAGAAAATCCAATCAAATTTTACCTGTGCTTGTAGCAGCTCTTAGTTACTGATTTGGGCTTTGAGCTTCTTTGGAAGCTTGACTTGAACTTGGAGATTCAGAAATATGTTTTGGATTTGTGCGGACAATGGGGTTTCTCGACTGAAAAAAATCAGGGGTTTCGGTTTTTTACAGGTTTGGGCTAGGGATTGCGGCTTCAGGCTTGGACGAATTGAAGAAGAATAGACTGGGGGGTTTCCACTTAGAAATGATTTTAAGATTCCGGTTGGTTTGTCGTGCTATTCGGGTTAATGCGGGTTTTGAGATAATAGGGGAAAAGTTCCCCTTTCTAAAAAAATCCTTTTTTTTATCCTTTTCTTCAAATTCTCTCCTCTCTTTAACGACCTAAATACCCTCTATTTAAAAAAAAAAAAAAAAAACAAAATTCATAAATTTGACACTTGCACTAAATTTTGGATTAAGGTCAGAAATAGATTTTGAATGACAAAATAAGCAAATGGGATCCACCAAAAGATATTTTAACAATTTTATAAATTTTGGGGTTTGTTTTGTTTAAAAAAATTTTAAAAAAAAATCATAAATTTGACATTTTCCTTAACATTCCTTAATCTATAGTTTTTGCTGAAAAATATTTTTAGATTTTCAGTCTAAATTTTAGATTAAAGTCAAAAAAAAAAAGTTTGGAAGACAAATAAAGCAATGGAATCCACCAAAGATATTTTAATAATTTTATAAATTTTGGGGTTTCAAGAAAAATTTGACTAAGAAAAGCTTTGGATTGACGATAAGGATGAACATGGATTGAAAGAGAACCGAACTCGAGCTTTCAAGAGCTGATGTACACACAAATTTTGGTTATCGAGGATCGACAAATAAGATATGTTGAACAAAATCAATTTTATTGATTTAATATGGGAGATTACAATCTCTAGGGATTTTCTTTATACAAAAGAAAATGTCATATGATTATTCTCTTCGGGTTCCTCGATTTAAGGGCTAAAAATAGCGTATTCTTAAATCGAGATTCTTCTTGATGAGAAGTAGTAGATTGGTAGATTTCACGAACCAAGTCGTGGGGATTTGTTGGATAGTCTTCGGCTTGATCTTCAGGATTGTAGACTTATAGAAGACGTGGACTGAAGGCTTCAACTTTGATGTAAATCTCTGAGCCTTTAGGAGTATTCAGGGATTGAGACTTGATGAAGTTTGGTTGATTTGGCTGGCTTCACGAAAGAGAATCGTGACGGATTTGTTGTGAAGTATTCGGCTTGATCTTCGAGCTTGTAGACTTATAGAATATATGAACCGAAAACCTCAACTTTAGTGTAGATCTATGGGCTTTTGAGTGTATTCAGAGAATGAACAACTTGAAGAAGTCTTCGGCTTGATCTTCTGGACTGTAGACTTATACAAGATGTGGGTCAAAAGCTTCAACTTTGGTTTAGATCTCTGGGCCTTTCAACGTATTCAGAGATGGAAGGTTTTATCTTTAGACTTGAATGCTTGTATTTCGAGGCTTCAAGTCTTCAAATATTCAAGGCAGTAGACCAGTAGGGCTTCAGAGCTTCTTCTCCTTAATATTTCTTCCTTGGGTTTGATGATTTTCTGAATCTTCAACTTGATTTTCGTGCTTGTAGACTTATAGAAGATGTGAGCCAAAAGCTTTGTCTTGATGTGGATCTCGGCTTTTCAGCATATACAAAGAATGGAGTTGAATCTTCAGGGTTGAACGTTATACTTTGGGACTTCAAGTCTACAGATTTTCAGGTCTTCAAGACTTCAAATCTTCAAAGTGTCAGGGCAGCAAATCTTCAGCTCTCCTTTCCTCCTTCTGATCCCTTCTTTGAATGGGAGAGGACTACACCTATTTATAGATTTGGAGGGTAGAGTCCTCCTTGACTTATAGATAATTCCCAATTTAATTTGGGGTTATCTACATGTGGGAGGGTTGAGTTCTACTTGCTCTCAACCACTTCAAGCGATTATACAATGTAAAACAATTATTTATTTAAGAATTATCTAAATTTTGATTTGACAGATTTTAGATAATTCCTTTGAGAATTATCTAGAATTTTCTTGTATTTTATGATAATTCATATTTTATGAGAATTATTATAATTTTAATTCAATAATTTTCTGTGGATCCCATTTGAACTAATGAAATATTCAACTTGAGAGAATCTTATCTTAGCTAGCCTATATTGTAAGATCATGTCATGTGGCAGAATTATTATCTCTAAAATCTATCCTTCTATAATGGGCTAAGGGACCATCCAAAGGATCTTACTTTGATGAAGCTTGGGCTTCCTTGAGTCAACAACTTGTCTTGATCTTCTTGGATAACCATAGCCTGACACTTATTCAGTCACAACTTGACAGAGGAGAACATAGATTTGCCTATGACATTAACAGTTTAAAAGAGAAGACTTTTAAGAAAGAGTAGCAGGTGGTGTCTGCCCTGCTTGTCTATAACCCATCTCCAACTTCTAGCCATAGCGTACCTATCACGCCTTCTCAACCCACCCATTTCATCTGATTTAAGCAACGTCGCAGGGAACACCGTATCATAGAGGTTATGCATATGTTATATATATCTTCCCTTTACTCAGATCCACATAAGAGGATGCATCAACATCCATAGACACAGGGATCTTGTTCCCAAAAACATTTTGTTTTTAGGGAGAACTGAAATAATTCACTTATCCTAACTTAACTTGAGGTATTTCTCTTGACATGGTCCATTGTACATCAGTATGAATTGTACCCTGACATCATTCGTTCGAAAAATGAGTTCCCATACAATTTTGTTGCATTCGTTTTGGGATAGGACTCACCTTAATGGAACATCATTCATTCGAAAAATGCGAAACCTTTATTTTTAAGATTTTTTTGTGCCCAAACACGGTATTTGTTATGTACCCTACGCCATTGAACACTTGATGTATGATGACAAGTGGGGCCGCATCTGTAAAACAAATATGTCATGCTTTGAATGGTGTTGGGGCACATAGCAAATACCCCAGTTTGGGCACAAAATATTTTTCTTTATTTTTATTGTTGCCTCTTTTGCTTCATTTTTTTACTGATTTCACTTTAAAGATTAATTTAATGATATTAGGAGAGAAAATGCTCACTTGGGCTTTCTAAATGCTCTCCGAACATATGGACAAACTAATTGATTGCCTCCAAACGGCAACAAAAAATAAAATCATAACACATAATTTTGAAAACTTTTAATAAATATTACAATTCCTTTGAGGTGCACATACATTAATATAAAAGCACAATAGAAAGATTATTTGCTTATAGTGATGAAGCCAACTATTTGATGGGCCCATTATAGGATATTAAAAATTAAACGCACACTTAGATGATCCCAATCATCGAAATCGTCTACTTTTTATTAGACTATATTCGAAAGCATAAGTTATAATAATTAAAATATTTGGCAATTTTAATTAATGTAACTATAGATGAAACATTAATAACCAACGCGTAAATGGCAAGGTGCAACTTGGGACCAAATGTAGAACATAATGGTACGATGGAATCTTGATTGTTGTTTTATTGCTTTGCGACCTAATTTATAAATCAATATTATAGATAGGATCCATTCCACAAGTAATAATTTCACATACATTTAAAGAAGGAAATGTAGTATTCATGTTATTGGTTACACAAGCTACCTGTGCTTTAATAATGTAGTTAGAGACGACTATTTGGGATGTGCTACATCATGCTTTGTTAATTTTTGACTAGCGGGTGGCATGTGCAGTACTACACATTAATAAATGTATAGAACACGGTAACTGTTTTTTTGGCCACGTCCTTCTTTTTATAACTAGAAGGAGGTGGAACTGATTATTTGAAAACTTAACCGTCCCCTTATAAGATAAATCAAAACACATATTATCCATAATTATACTAACTACCTTCTTTTTATAGATGTATTTACCAAAAAAAAAACCTAACTTATAGGCATGAGTGTTGCCAAACCTAGCCGTATTATTTTCATTATTAAAACTGAATAATACACTTCAATGATACTAGCGGGTGACATGTGCAATACTGCACATTGATATTTTATTTAAAATTGAAAGAAGTGGGAACAGTTATTCTAACCGAAGATAAACCAAAAGACTATATTATCCTTTAGTCTATTAAATATTTTCATATTAAAGGTCATAATTGGCACACTTTCCGATGAGCCATTTCTCTTAATAGTATAGATATAGACAGTTGATGGGCCTAAGCTAGCCCATCAACTATCTACATCCACTGTACAAGTTTTTATAAAAATAAAAAAAATATGAAACTTGCCTCTTGATGATTTTCCTATTGATGCAGGTTCCGATGGGGGCACTTGAACCCTTCCTTCATGCTCTGATGCCTTGTTTGTGCTCCTTTGATGATGAATGCTCCAATGGATGCTCTTAAAGGTTGCAAGGGCTTACCAACACTAGGATGTGTGTGTGTATACCTACAAGTCTCCTACAATCATAAGTTTCGGTGATCTTTAGCTCAAACTTCTTTGAATGTGCGCAATGGAATGCTCTTGACTATCCAATGAAGGGGAAGGAGTGAGATAGAGAGGTGGTTTTTTTGGAGGTTTCCAATGGGTGAAGAAGTTCACTCAATACTCTCACAAAAATCTTAATCAAAGACCTCTTAGCTTGGGGGATTGAACAATGTTCTATTTATAGGCAAATGCCCTAACGACTATATTTTTTGTTAAGCCAAGCTTTCGCTTGTTTGACCAAAGATCTCAACGGCTATATTGGAAAATTACAACAACTATAAATTTTTCAAAATCGCAGTATTCGGTCGACAAAAGCATTTGCCCGGTCAACCAAAACTTGGGTTTACTCAAAAGAGTGAAACCCTCACTGGGTTAGCCGAAGGTCAACTTTGGTTGACTGAGCCACCATAGGGCCCGAGGCTCTAGATTTCGAAACTCTCCAATCGAAGGCCTACTTGGTTTGTATCGACAAACCAAGTGACTAATCAATTGATCGAACCATTAGTTCAGTCGACTGGGGCCTCGGAGAACTTGAATTTTACTATTTTGAAGTTTTTCAGCTGAAGGCCTACCTCGATTAGTATCGATTAACCGAGGTCGGTCTTCAGTCGATTGAAACAATGGTTCGGTTGACTGAGAACTGATGAATGCCCCTTTTACAAAGGGCATTCAAGCTCCTTCGAAACCACATACAATTTACCAATTTATGAGGGGTTTATAAGGGTGATCTAGTGTATTCTAAAGTGTCATACATCTGGGCACAACTTGTTTTAATGTTCTTGGAGAAGCATAGCTTGACACTTACAAGGACTCTGTCACAACTTGACAAATAGAGGATGGCAAGGATTTGCCTATGACATTAACAGCGAAAAAGAGAAGACTTCTAAGAAAGAATAGCATATGGTGCCTGCCCTGCTTATACGTATCCTATCTCCAACTTCTAGCCATAGCATACCTATTACACCTTCTCAACCCACTCATTTCATATAGTTTAAGCAACATCGTGGGAAATACCATATCATAGAGGTTTATGCCTATGTTATATCTATCTTCCCTTTACTCATATCCACATAAGAGGATACATCAGCATCAATAGACACAAGGATCTTGTTCCCCAAAACATGTACAACAATTTTATCTAGGAAGAATTGAAATAATTCACTTATTCTGACTTAACTTGAGGTATTTCTCCAGTCATGGTCCATTTTACGTCAATATGAATTAATGTACCCTGACATCATTCGTTTGGAAAATGCGTTCCCAAACAATTTTGTTGCATTCATTTTGGGATAGGATTCACCTTAATGGAGCATCACTCGTTCGATAAATGCGAAACCTCTGTTTTTAAGATTTTTTTTTATGCCCGAACAAGGTAATTGTTATGTACCCCCGACACCATTCAACACTGTCACGCCCCAAAACCTGGCACGAATTCCCATGTGGAAAGGTCCAGATCTCAAGGCGCGACCTTTGGAATTCATTTCTGAATCGCGGATCAATGTCGAAATCAAATTACAATGAATAAATTAATCATTTATTCAACTCAAAGTAATAGAAACATTACAATAAATATTCCAA
>JAUPMG010047706.1:0-14015 GCA_031762675.1 Pachysandra terminalis | reverse complement strand
TCATTCATCATATCTATATGTGTTCTAACTCTCTCTCTCTCTCTCTCTCTATATATATATATATATATATATATATATCACTATGTGCTTTATACTAGCCTAGGATCATGAGAGTGTCTCATGTGTGTGCTATTTTGAATATATGTGTGTGGGCAATATTGTGTGTGCATTGCATTAATAAATGGCTCTGAATCAATGAGTTGCATTTGATTTCTTGGCTTAGATGGCTTTCCTTATATCCTATTATTGGAGGACACTGTGCTTGGCCAATAAAGGATACCATCATGACTCATGATATGGCTGTGACCATTGCTTGTCCATTGTAGAATTAAGTATTTTATACGCCTAAGGTGAGAGAGGTATCCCAAGAGACTTGTGGTAAGATGATAGGTGAGGGAGTGCACTTCCCAATATCTAAATCATAAGAGTCAACTTCTGTTAGTAGCTCGGATAATGTATGGTTCACCAAGGAGATTTTATATTAGTGTAGCCATGGATATGTTCCTGTAATAAAAAATAAGTCGAAGCTCCTAGAAACTATGATGCGCACATAGGATAATCCTATATCATGGCTGTGCATTCGGGGGATGAATTCACATTATTGGGACATCTTGGGTATCTGTATTAGATCTAGTTTGGAACATACACTATTCGAAAGCCAAACAGTGTGCATTGCATTTAATGTTCTTGTGAATATTATTGTAGTTATCTTATGTATGATGTACTTGATGTCATAATTATTATACAGACTTAGGCATTGTAGATTATAAAATATGACCATGGATATCCTTAGGATACAAACCAAGGTGAGAATTGGAAAGAGAATGAGCATTTGATTGGTTTCTGTTCACGCATACTATAAATTCATATTTTCCAGATTATATCATTTTCATCATTATTATTATTATATATTTTCTTATAGCATTGTGATATGGGTAAATACATTGTTTTGAAGGTCTATTGATCCGAGGTTTCAGCTTATGTATGTTTTATGACATATTTTTCAGGTAAAAGGATGGTTGCTATCGAAGAAAGAGCTATGGGAATAAAGGGAATAGAAGATATAAGTTAGAGGATAAATACAATATACTAGATGTAGTTTTACTTCAATTTATTTAGAAATGACATATTGTAATTTTATTTAATTATTTATTAGAATTAATGAAATATCTTCCGCTTATGTTTTTATATTGCTTATCCACTCCCATAGGGAAATGAGATGAGAGTTATAGCTTAAATTTAGGGACTCCATTGAGATTTCCAGGTTTATGATGTGACATTTTATTAGGACTTTTAAATCCCTAGATTGACCTAGTTGCCCTTTGGTCGATTCGAGAAGTTTAGGAGGTTAGAAATTTAAAGGATTTCATTGTGTATACAGGAAGTGGTCCCATGAAGCCTTCGGGACGACTAGAGACACTTGGATACCTAAAAGAAAACCCAAAAAATTCTGAGTTTCGCGGTACTTAGTCGACTGGACGATTGCAACTGGTCGATCTGCGAGGGTTTGATCGACCGGAGCACTGACTGGTGGGTCTGGTTGCACAAGTTGTTATCTGTGTTTGGTCCGTTGATCGAGGAGGTTGGTTGGTCGATTGGGTGAGAGTTCGATCGACCGATGCACCGACCGGTTGGTCTGGTCGCTTTGAGTAGGGTTTTTTTGGTTGGTTGATCAACCGGTTAAGGTTCGTTGGTCGACCAATGACTGCTGTTATGAATTGTGTGTTTTCTGTGTCTGAGTGCAACTGATCGATTGAACAGGGTTTGCAGGTCGACTAGACACACCTAGAATTGGATGTATGTTCTGATATTAGTGTTGTGTGTTATGTAAGGTGTGTGATGGGATTACACGTGTATATGGATGTACGTGTAGACCCGAATGAGTATGAATGAATGTGATTGTGATGGATTTAGATAATGTTATGATGTGTTAGATAAGTGTGTATGAGCAGAATTTGTGATGATGATATGATAGGAATATTGTGTGGTTGCAGTAAAGTGTGATATGGATGAATGAATGTAGTAGGATTGTGACTGTGATGATTATGAATGATATGTTAAGATGTTTGATGATTATGCATATGATATATGAGATGTGATGATGTGTGAATGCAATGCATGTACAAGGTTAATATTGTGCATGGTTTTGATTGTAAGCATGATCTATGTTCTAATTATGATAACATATATGCTTAGATGTTGACTGTTTACCCTAGGATTGGTTGGGTGAAATGACCTTGGTAGAGGCATTAGAGATGCCATACCAATTAGCTTAGCTTAAGGATATTATTTTCATCACAGGTAAATCGACGCGAGGGACCATAATGTTGAGTAGTGGTACAGTAATTAAGCTTATGAAGCTTAGGTGATCCATTATAGTTTTGAGTCCGCTTATTATGGATGGTCGGCTATATTTTGGTTGTCTGTTTACCATGAACTGATCAATGAATTAGGCAACTTCATGTGGCTTATAAGGGTGGTTGTGTTTGGTTTTACCTTGAATGAGATACTTGGGTTTGTCCCAAAAGAAAAATAGGTTGGGCAATTGTGACCTATGAGTTGCAAGTCCATTAAACTACGGTGTGCGCGTAGATTTGTGATGTTCTTATCCAGCTGGTGTAAACTAGGATATAGGAGGCGTTTGACCCTTTCCAGAAAGTTGGATCGTCTTTTAGTTATGGTGGGTATCCGTAAGTCAATTATAGGGATTTGAGACAACTCACCTGATAAGAGCACCGTTGATGTCCTGTTATGCATGTTTACATTGTTTATGTTGTTGCATGTGCATTTTATTAGAGACATATTGCATGTAGACACAGTTGTGTGAACGGTGGGTTATCGTCCCGTTTATTGGGCAATTGGCATGTGTACCATGGCATATGAGTTGCTATTGGACTGATGTATGTGATGTATGACACTCGATGTGATGCATATGTATTTCTTTATATATATGCATATTATCAAGATTACTGTGTGATAACTTTTATTGAATTGCTAATGACTTATTTACTGATCTCACGAAGAATTCTATGTGTATGATGAACTATTATGTATGATATAACATGACTATGTGATAGCATGAAGGTTAATCTCTCTATGTATGTTTATGTGTGGAGGGCTAGTTGTTAGTTTGCATCTACTAGTAGTGAGCTAAACCCTTCATTGGGATCTACATTTCAGGTCCTCCACGTGATCCAGTGACGAGGCGACGAGGCATGGCAGTCGTCTTCTTGGCAGACTAGTTTAGTTACTACACCTTCCGTGCGAAGTAACTAGTAGCCTTGTGGGCTCCTAGGGGTTGGAGCCCGAGGTTGTGCTCTTGCGATTCACAATTGCACGCTAATCGATGTGATCCGAGTTTCGGGGTGTGACACTTCTACGTACTAACTCTTCTCTCAATCCTTCTTTGTCCAATTTCCCCTAACTAAATAGCAGGTTGTGTTGGGAGAGCTTACGAACTTCACGAAGGTTGTGGCTAATTCAATTCTAGATCTTAAATGCCATAAGCCTAATTGTAGGTTGAAGAGGAAGGGCTAGTGAAAGGCGATTTCGAACATGGATGCGAATTTGGATGATCCTTATATTTGTGCTCCTTACGCGTTTGATATATGTGCATATATTGACTCCATGGAGGTACAGACATTTGGCTACGTTTGATGTTGGTTTTTTGTTTGATATTTTTGGGTTTCGTTCAATTTTTGATTGATTGAAATTGGGTTTGTGATTTCTTGGGGATTTTGAATTGTGAATAAGTTGGTTGGCTTTCTGTGATTAATCATTCGTGCGATTTTTTTTTTATTTGTTATTTTCTTTTTGAAGGTTTAAGTGGGCAAGGGGGGTTGTTATGTGTGATTCAGAAGTTGGTTTGATATCTGGATATCCATGATTAACTACTTGGTGTGGTTTTATATTCTTGTGTTGTTTTTTTTCCAATCGGGTTTGATAATAGTTTCCCATTAGATGGAGGAGAAGAGGAGGTTGTTGCCCAATTACATTGATAAAGTATAGAAGGATGTTACAACTAATATGAGAAGGGCTTTGGTGGACTGGTTGGTGGAGGTTACAGATGAATACAAGCTTGTGTGTTACATTCTTTACCTCATGGTCTCATACATTGATCGATTCCTATCTTCACATGTAATGACCCTTGTCCCTAGGTCATAATTAATATAAATTAATTATGATTTAGTAATATAATCCTTGAGAAGGGGGTATATTAGACCATAGGTCTTAATTTGCAGAATAAGACTTAATAGTGAAGGAATTGGCAATTTAGGACTTATTCGCAATTAAAGTAAAGTGTTGGGCTAACTTAAGAACGTTGGTGGATTTCAATGAATTAGGGCATGGGTCCAGCGTCTGATGAAGGTTGTGAATGGGCTGGCCGTATGGCCCATGGGTTGAGGGAGGGCAATTTAGCCTTTTTCCATTTATTTGAACTTTAAGTAACCGAATGGAAGGAGGGAGAGTTACTTAGCTCCCTAAACTTCCTTCCATATAGGAACGTGCGTAAGGAAAGTTCCTTAATTTGTAGAACACGACCAAAGGTGAGGAAGAATTGAGACCTGAGAAATTTCTGGGTTGCTGAAGAAGAAGAGGGAAGAGGAGAAAGAAAGGCTAAAGAAGAAGAAGGCTAGAGACTTGGTGATCTTCTCATCGATAGAAATCTTTAGAGGAAGCTTGAATAAGAGGTAGGATCTCCTTGGTTCTTACATTACTTATGTTCATGGAAATATGATAAAGGATAAATGTAGGTATGATTAATCTAGGAATATAATGCATGAAAGATGATGATCATGTTACTAAGATTAGATCTGCATGTTTAAGTTTTGGTGTGTTTTATAAAATGATTGTTATGATATGATTTCATGATTGATTTCAAGACCTAATGAGTGATTCAATGCATATTGGTATGTTTGTTGTGTAAAGTGATAGTAATGATGATCTTGTGATGAAAAGTGTGATTTTGGGCATGTGATCAGTGTTTTAGATACAAAATACGAATGTAACAATTTTGGCAATTTTTAGGGATTTGTTTGGGTCAATATGAGATTTGGTATGACCCTCAGTCCGATTGAGGCATGTGCCAAAAATTCCAAAAATAACTCTATGACGGCCTAAACCACCTAATATATATGTTTAATTATATTTTAATTCTTGCTGTGACTCTGTCTCTCGACTTGATCGCCAATCGGATTAGATCCGACCATGCAATCGTGTTTGTGATGTTTGCTTGGTCCTAGTGCTTCATATAGTAGTTTAACCTTTGTATGTTTGAACTAATGGTATAACTGTAAAATCTTGTGTTGATGAGGTGTATGGTTCAGATTTTAGTTGTTGAGTTTGAATGGTTCGGATTAAAGTGGTTAAGCTTTAAGGGTTAGGATGGAAGTGGTTAATGTTGAATGGTTGGGATTTTGACCCATGACAATAGTTGGTTTGAGTGAGAGAGAAGGAGAGAATCTCATTGTTTGGTCTCATTGGTTTTGTTTGTTTGGTTTGAGAGCTTGGAATAGTGGAAGAGAAGGCTTGCTATTGTTTGGCTTGGATTTGTTGCTTAAATTTAGAGGTAAGTAGAAATTCATGAATGAAAATAGGTTTATCTTAGATTCTTGAACATTTTCATGTTTTTCAAGTTTATGTTTGTGTTTGATTATGAATGGATGGATTGAATGCTAGATAGTAGTTAATAATATGTTTTTCATGCTTGAGAATGGTTCATTTTACACTATGAATGAATTAGGTTATGGGAAAATTGATTTAGAGGAAAAATTTCGGCGCGCCGAATAGGTTGTTGAGACACGAGCCCTTGGAATTGTCGCTGAATCTCAGAGAGGTTCGCCGAAGAGGTCACCGAGGTAGGTTTCGGTGCACCGAAGACCTAGGCAAAGACCCCGCCGAGCCTAACAAAATTGGCTAATAGTTTGATGTTTGTTAGTTGAAATACATTGGCATAGTTGTGATTTGAATTTACATTATTTGTACCCAAGTATGATTGATAGTGGAATTGATATCTTGTAACTTGAATCTATGAGATGATATGTGGAAATGCATGGGAATGTGCGGAATGCTTATATTAATTAGTTATAATGCACCCTGTGCACTATGAGATGTATGTTTAGCTAATGTGCACCACTTCACTTCATTGACTCTAGGCCATAGATGGTTGAAGAGTATGACTCTGTATTCCGAGACCTTGTGGTTGCATCTCCTGAATTGAAATCAGAGTGATGTGATTCCACATCTGGTGAGAAGATTGGCTGGACTGAGATGAGGGAGTAGCTAACCCAACATACTCTCCTTTTGCCTAAGGGTATTAGACCCAAGGATCAGAGAATGACCTTTGTAGTTTGTCCAAGTGTTGTGTTTTCCTGAGGGATACCGCACGTGGGTGTAAGTCTCAGTATACGTACCACTGATTAAAAATAAAGTGGGGGGATTGTGCCTCCTAGGTTGAAAGTCCATAAAACTATGTTGTACACTTAAAAATAGTCCTATTCCTTGGACCGTTACTATGGGGGGATGATTTCAGGTTGCTGGAACACCCTTGGGCTAATTAAGGTTGCTGGGACATCCCGAAGAGAGACTGGATCAGGAGGAAACATGCCACATTGACACTCTGACAGAGTTGCATTGCACATCATACTAGATTGCTTGTTAGATCACCTTGGTGATTTCTGTAATTTAGGTGCACAACATGCATAATAAATTAATTTACCTCATGCATTGCATTTGTTATGTTTTCCTTATTGTTTTAACTGAGAACATTGTGAATCTTTAGTCTTTTGGGTAACCTTATACATTCCTGAATTTATTTCTTAAAAGCTTTAAAGCTCATGCTTTTTAGCAAACATTTTAGGACACTTAGAGGAGGCTGTTGCTGATGAGAGCACAGCTCGGGAGGAGGTCTACGAGGAAGAAGACGAGTTCTACTCCTACGAGTGACCATAATTTGTAATGTCTATAAAACATTCTGTAAATACTCTGATGATTTTTGGGTTTTTGATTCTTTTTGGCGGATACTTGAGATAGTATCTGCAGTTTAAAAATCTGACTTTAAAGCCTAGAACTGGATTTTTTGATTTTCGCTGTTACCGTGTAATTATGTAAATCTACACTTACATACTTCCCTTTTGTGAATGAAAATTTTATTCATTCTTACTTTAGCTATGAATCGACTACCACTCTCCTTCCGGGGAAGTGAAGGTTACAATCTGGACCCCACTGGGCCCCAGTGGTCTCATGGGTTTGTGTTGTGACAACCTCAAATTCTCTGGCCTTCGAACCGTAGTTGGGGAGGAACCGAAAGTATCCACCGAAGTCTTCGGTTTGACCCTCGGTCCGACCGAAGCATCGACCGAAGCCCTATAGCTTCCATTTTTGGTGGACATCAATGTCTTGACTATTATATGTTGTGTGTGGTGTTGGTTTGTGATTTTAGTATGTATTTGGAGCTTTGTGCAACAAAAAGGGTCTATTTCCCGAGCTTGCTATGTGCTAGGACTGAGTACTATGTACTATGACCTACGGAAGTGTTTTGAGTGACATGCACATGAGATATGTATTGTTTATGTGATGTTTGTGTTGAAAGTACGTAATGCATAAGATGTGCATGTATGTGGTGTGTGGTCCCTATGTGACCCATGTGTTGGTATGTGTATGTGTAAGAGTGACTCTAGAAGAAATCACTGTATTTTGAGTGTTTGAATGATCCTAGAGTGTTCATTGTGTGTTTCCAGAACTCTTGAGATAAGTGGGTCTATATGTGGTTGTGTATATGGCTAATTCTGCCTTTGGATAATATCCCCTGGAAAGGAAGATGGTTATTCGTACCTTGGGTGGTATCCCCTGAAAGGAAGATGGCAATTCCTGCCTTTGGGTCATGTCCCAAGAAATGGAATATGGTAGTTTCTACTTTTGGTTAGCATCCCCTGAAAGAAATGTTTGTATAAGGTTTTCAAAACTCTTTAGATAAGAGGGTCTGCTATGCAGTTGTCTGTTTTAGCACGTTCCTAGGGTAGAATTCCCTATAGGAGATGTGGAATTTGATTTCATGGTTAGGTTTGGCCTAACACCTACTTTTGCATTCATTTAATTTTCACCACTTCATTATGAGCATTTCATATCATATTTAGCATCTCACTTGCATTCTTGATTGTGATTGACATTTCATCATTTGAGTGCTTATATTGTGTTCATTTGCATTGATTGTGTGATTGGTGTGATAAGTTGTTTGATAATTTTGTGTTGAGTGTGTTATGAGATTGTGGATTATGAGAAAGGATGTTAAAGCATGGTTATCACCATGGGATTTGATTGTCGTATGAGAAATATGTTTTAGCATAACTATGTCATGAGAGTTTTGGTTTATGAAAAGGGTGTGTTGGTACACTTGTAATCATGTAGTGATGAGTTATGAGAAAGCTAGAGACTTTGCATGTGTGTGATTATGATTTTGATGATATGTGTGTAGTTATGGTAATTGCGGTAATGATGTGAATTATGATGTGAGAAGCTATGAATGGTGAAGAAAGCATGTGATACTTGTATGATTGAATGTGTATAGAAGCATGGTAAGGTTTTGTGTGTTTTCATGATGTTATTATATGACTGTGAAGGTATTCAGTATAATTTCCTTATTTTTCCTATTGAGCCTCCAACGCTCACCTCTACGTGAGATAGGTTATCCTCTAGAGTGATGGTGGACCTGGGCAGGGAGATGCTTGGTGGATGAGAACGTTGCTGTCTAAACATGGAAACATTTTAGTTGTTTATTTTTGAACTATGAATTTATTTAGTGTTTTGACCCAACTGGGCATTTGGTTGTATTTTCATTTCATTACATTTGATTTAATGATTATGTTGGAACTGATTACTTGGTAATGTGATTTTAAATTTTAAGACTTCCGCTGGTGTTTAGTTATGCTTTGTTGAACCATGAAGTATGGTTTGATTTGGTTTGGCCGCATCCATTGGTTGGATCTGAAGGTTATTCCCTTGGAAATCCTCGAGATTCCATATCTCGGATTCGAGGCGTGACAAATTGGTATCAGAGCTCTAAGTTGAATAGTGAAGCTCGAGTTTATAGAGTTTAGCGAATAGGATGAGAACATAGAAACATGTTAACCTAGGAACCACTTCTATGAATTGCATGATGTGTATTTCTTTGAAAATTGTTTGATGTTGTGATTATATCAAATGTTATGCCTTCTTACTTATGTGCTATGTATGTGAATATGCCAGTGTAGAACTATTAAGACTTGTACTTAGAGACTTACTACGTCTGTGTAGATGGATGGAATTAGAAGGAATCAAGTGGCTGGTGAGGGATCATCTGGAGGGGAAGTTGGATCTCTAGTTGACTGGGATCTACCAAGTGCTTAGAGATATGGCTACCTCCATCCAAAGAGAACAAGATATGAGGCAGACTTAGCCGACTCAAAGAAATGGAGGGGGAATATCTTAGCTGGTGAGGTTCAAGAAGCTGTCACCACCATCATTTGATGGGAGAGAACCCATATGAGCTCAGGATTGGATGCAGGCACTAGAAGAGATATTCGGAGCCATGGGCTGTCCGGTTGATCAGAAGGTACGACTGGCAGTATTTATGTTGTAAGGGAAAGCCTACCATTGGTGGAAAATGGTATAGCGGGCCCAAGGAGAAGTCAACGACTAAGAAGAATTTATGAGACAATACTTTGAAACCTACTTCTCCAGCAGCTACAAGAGACAGAAGGCGACAAAATTCCTTAAACTGGAACAAGGATCACTAACGGTGTTCCAGTATGAGGGACAATTCGCGATGCTCTCTCGCTTCGCACCTCACGTAGTGGCAACTGAGGAAGATAAGGATGCTAAGTTCGAGGAAGGACTGAGACCTGCCATTAGGTCGAAGGTGGTCTTCCATGGTTTCAAGACTTTCATCCAAGTCTTGGATTGTGTGCGTAGAATCGAGAGGGACAACGACTTATATGCTTAGTAACGGGACTGTAGCGACCCGTGTCCCAAAATTATAATTGTTAGAATTAAATTATGATTAATAATAATATTTTATGAAACGTTATGAAAGACAATATGACTGATTAACTGAATTAGTGGTTACTTATAATAACAACAAATTATAAGGACCTGGTGTTAATATTGGAAGTAAGTAGGGTCACTTAGGTAATTTAATTTTCTGGAAATTAGGGCCTTTGGGTTTATAGGCATGAGACAAGTGGGATGGTTTGGTCAAATGACCAAGTCACTACGAATGGTTTAGTCCTTGTCCAAATTTGAATTTGAACTAGATAGTGTAGATAGAGATGGAAGGAATCCTTGATTTCCTCCACCTTCTTACTTGGATCGTGGGATTATGTGAAGGTTTCCCATTATAATTTTCCCCTTACCTTGTGATACACGACCAAGAGGGAGAGATAGATTTTAGATCTGTTTTGCTGCAGAGAAAGAAGAAGAAGATGAGGAGAAAGAAAAGGAAGAAGAAGAAAAAGAGAAAGAAGGAAACGATGAAGAGGAGATCCTGGAAGAGATGGTGGTGATCTTCCAAACCAAAAATTTGCAGAAAAAGCTTAGGAAGAGATGTAGGTGTTTCATTGGACGTTATCCTACACACTTGCATGATAACAGTATTAGGTATATGGATTAGGATTGATTTGCATGAGAACTATGGTAGTGAAGCATGATCTAGGATCCGTTTACTGAGATTTAACTTAATATGATTTATTTGTGATAAATAAGGTGTTCCGTGTGATAATATGAATATTTGCTGTAATTTATGCTTACGAATGTATATAGAGTATGTAATATTGAATAGGAAGTATTGATTGTTGTATTGTGGATTTCAGAGTATAGAATGGAATTGTTAGGCCAAATTATGAAAGATATGAATTTTAGGATTTTTATAGATTTTTCTGGAGTTCGTACGACCTTCGGTCTGACCTTCAGTCCGACCAAAAGCCCCAAAATTTTTGGTCAATCGACTGAACATGAGGACGAACTGAAAACACCGACCGAGACCTTCAGTCGACCGAAGTTTCGACCGAAGCTTAGTGTCACATATCAAACCTTAGAGATCTCATAGGAGTACCTAAAAGATTCGAAATATGAGTCTCAACCCAATGCACATGGGAGTGGTAGTCAATACATAAGAGAACCATAGAATATAAGTAAAAATTCTGAAAAAATATAAAAATAGTAAAATTAATTAAGAACTATCTATTCCATTCAAGCCAATAAAAACTAACAACGGAAATAAACTAACTAATATAGCCTCATACTTAGATCAAAATCTCTATCATTTATTAAATATTTTGCCAAACTAATGCTAAAAGTAGATTAATGCATAACAACTAATACGTCCAACTACAAAATTCAAAGTAATTCCTAATCCATGCTCTCGTTAAAACCGGTAGCTTTGTCATAAGTTGGTCCTTCTCCTTGTTCACTATAATCCACAGTTTCTCCATCTATAGTTCCTGAAATATGGTTGCTTGAAAGCGTAAGCTACACTTAGCGTAGTAAATAATAGATATAAATGATATTTTGGATTGAAGTGGGGTCAATGCCACTCTCTAATGGTATCAATAGACGAAAACAATAATGAAAAACATGTATACGATGATATGAAGTGTCAAATATTGAGATATGAATGATTGTTCAATCATTAATGTATGCAATGCATACTGTGTACCTAAACAGATATAATCACCAAGTGTGATCTAAATATAATCATATGAAATGCATTATGCATGTTGTTTGGCATTCGAGTAGTGTATGTCCCACACTAGCTCTAACTTCGTACCCAAGAATGTTCCACTGATGTGAATTCATCCCCCAAACCATGGCAATGTAATAACAGATTATTCTATGTGTGCAACATAGTTTTAAGGGCCTTCGACTTAGAGGGCACAATCCCCTCACCTTATTTTCGATCATGGGAACATATCCAAGGTTTAACTAACATGAACTATCCTTAGTGAGCCATACATTACCCGAGCTACTAACAGATTATCACTCGGCATCTGTTACGTATAACAAGATGAAAAATTGGTCTATTGGGGTAGCTAATCCCTCAATACACATAAATTAGTCCTTCCGGGACATCGTCACAATTATCATGACTCTTAGATCATAATATCACTCATTATAACCATAAAACTCCAGATGTTTGAAGATATGGTGGTCAAGTCAAGCATTAGACCCGATACAAGGTCATTATGCACAAAAGGCAATGGGGTGCAAGTGAATTGTGCATAGTAGCTAAACAATCAATTTGTGTATACATGCAGACATCTTATAGGATATAAAACATGTCCAAAATAAGTTTAGAGTCAAATCATGTCCATTCAAAATTTCGCCAGTTGGTCAGATATAGCAATTCCTCCTTCTAAAAGACCATATGCAAAATATTCATAATTTAGCAAAACTAACATCATAATTAGTTTAATTAGGTCAAATATAGTATGTACGCAAGGTTTCAAATAAATCGGATCACTTTTCAAATTTTTGGCTGACCTATAGTCAACTTACCTAGCTGCTAGCTGTCGGCTGCTCGGCCAGAAACCAAAATAACAACCCTGTGGGCATCGACTGACTTATCGGTCAACTGATCCCGGTTTGGTTGCTTGGCCTGAGACCAAGAACACCAAACAAAAAGCTATACATTGGTTGTCTTACTTGTCGACTGACTGACCAACCCAGAAACACATCGACTGACCCTGTCGGCTAGCCGATGGCTCAGAAACCCAGAAAACGTCATCTTTTTTATTTGTAATGCATAATTCCTCAAAAATTGATTAAGACGCACATGTCAAAATACAATTCCGAATAAAACCCAATAATTACTACACAATAATACCTACTTAATTTACCTTGTGAATTCTATGGTGTTAAAACCAAAAAGTTACTAGTTTTATCATGCTCTTCATGAAAGATGTAATTTTTAAGATCGTGCTATGTCATACTCAATGAATATTACATAGGCACCCAGTTTATATTGAAAAATATAATTTAATCTGAATACTTACCTTGAACTTAAATTGGTGTTGAGATGAACACCTTGATCTTCTTCTTCTTCTTCTTCTTCTTCTTCTTTATTATTTTGCAATTCCTCTCCTCGCTGCTTCAGAAATCCTTATCTCATTTCTTACAATAATGAGATCCAACGTCCAATATCTATTGTTTATATAGAAATCCTATAGTGTCCTACTTAATCTAGGAGTTGTTCTTAGTCTATGATTATGTGTTAATTTCCAGCCTTCAGATTAGACTAGTTTAATCATAACCCTTAGATTAAAGTGTCCAAGTTCTAAGTTGATTAGTTGTTGACTTATTCCTATCTTAATCCTACTTAGATTAAAACTCTTTACTTTTAATTCTAATCTTTAATTTAGTTGAATTGTTCCTACGTGATCTTAGCCACACATCATGACTTATGAGATTATGATAGTGTGTTTTGTACTTAGTGTCCTACAATACAACCCACCAATCACAATGAGTCAAGGTCAAACCTATAGCTACTTTCTAAAATTATAAATTAACCCCTATATTTATATTAATTATATAATAATCCTTATAATTATTTGGATTATTACACTTATATAATTTATTTTATATTTTTATAGTATTCCCCTTTGAGTTAGGAACACAATGGTCCAAGTTTGAAGTGAGTTTGATATGTATATAAATAGTTATGGTTAAAATACCGAACATACGTCCCTGAAATTTGTTGGACCAGTTTCACAACCCAAACTTAAGGAAATTCTCGTAAGAACCCTTTTGTTCGAACCGCAACTCTCACCCCAATCGAAACCAGGACTGACAATCAATATCGAACCAAAATTATAGAAATTTGATTAAACTTCAAAAGAATCTATTTTACTGAAAAATAAGTAAAAGATAACCTATCTATTACATCCGTAACAATGAATAAAATTCTGTAGCGGAAAAGAAAATACTAATGTCCTATTTCAAGTAAAAATCCAAATCCCTAATCCTATACATAGTATCTAATCTAT
>JAUPMG010047695.1:0-12500 GCA_031762675.1 Pachysandra terminalis | reverse complement strand
AATTCCAATTCGGTATCGGACCAGGACGATCCCCGATCCGATACCGAGTTTAAATACTATGCCTACACAAGCAGATACATGCATGTAGATTAACATGCATTGTGTAATCTTCAACCTTACTAGATATAATTCTTCCAGAAAAATAAATAACAATTATCCAAAAAACTGCTCATATGTGGAGTTACACGAAGGTTTTTTATACTATGAATGCTTGAACTGAAAATTCTAGAAGACATGTCATGATTCAAACTACTTACCAGGATTGGCTCATGGTTGCTGGTTCTTCCATCTTCCTTTGGATGATTTGGATGAGAACCTGTTAAATCCAGGTGCTTTTGTTGACCCGGCTTTCTAGTGGATTCCGAGGCCTCGTTAAAAGATCCTGGAAATCTTGCTAATAGATTTGTAATTTCTGGTTGTGATGGACCACCAGACTTTTCTCTGCAATCTTCGGACAACAAATTCCTTGCTGCCACTAAGCTAGACAATGTTGATAAGTCAGCCCCAGTAGAAAGCTTTGGAGCATCATCCATGTTTTTACCAGCCTTTGCCCATGCAGCCCGGTGAACCAATGGCCCTGAATGTGAAGCTCTCTTAGGAAAATGCCCTTGGGGATCTTTGCTTGCTTCTTCTATAGCTTGTGATTGTCTGGGTGGTTCAATCCGAAATCCAGAAGCAGCTTCCTCATGTTGAGGGTTGAACTTCTCACTCCTGCTCTTACAACTGGAATGACCTTGTCTTTTCTGTAAGCAGAAAATAGAATTTATTAAAGGAAAATAAGAAATAACAAAAATGAGGTGTAGAGCTGCTAACTAATATATAGGAATACTGGAAAATAAAGGCAAGTGACTTTAAGTAAACTAATGATTTGGGCATGTAAAGCAAAGACTAGGAAGGAAGCTATGAGGTGAGAGGGGGTGCTCATTGAAGGATCCAAGAGAGTAAGAGGAAGACCAAAAAGAACCAAGATAGAGTTGGTCACAAAGGATTTGGATACTCATAAACTAACCAAAGATTTTTTTTTTTTTTTTTGATCAGTAACTAAAATTTATTAACATGTCCAAAGGACTATAATGTTACAGAATTAAACCACTCTAAGCAACACCAGAAAATATGTAAACATATTTGTGCTGGAGGAACAGGATTCATGTTGCCAACCCCAACTAGTTGAGATAAAGCATTTTGTTGTTGTTTTTGAAGTAGCTGTAAGAAGACTAATGGTAACCAAAACAGTGACCTACTTCATTGACTAACCATACATGTATGTTTCATTTGTCACGTTTTTATTGTTGCTGTTATGGCTTTGCTGCTGTTGTTTGCTTTTGAAATTGTTGTTTCCATCAATGGGGATACAGGACACTCAAAAAAAAATGTTTAACCAGAATGCAACAGAATTCATTATCTTTTTGGTAACTTCGATGAAGAAACTACACTGGAAAACCACTGTCAGAAGATGGAGATAAGAAACATAATAAAGTTAATATAGTAGAATGAAAACACACGTGTACATAAAACAACTAGATATGTGAATAAACATCAGTATACACACTACCTTACAGATAGTGGAAATCTGGTCACCCTAAAACAAGGATCAATAAATTATGGCATATACCAAGTCACATTCATTAAAAACTAACATTCGTCCTGATAAACACCGAATTTGAAGCAAAAATCAAAAATCTTAAACCTTGACTGTCAGTGTCACATGGAAGAATGACAAAAATGGCATTTATCTGAATTTGAAAGGCAAAACAGATACGTGGATCGGTTCAGTGTAAGAAGCACAGAATTCAGTTTGGTAACATAAGCAAGGCTATTGAATTAGCTATCAAATGAGTCCAAGCTTGCAAATATAGAACATGATTCCGGCAAGTTCAAAGCATGATCTCTGCAAGTCCGTGGCAGAATTATTAATTTGAGTTCTTTCTCCCAAGGGATAAATTAGTTTAAGAATGTATTTTACTTGGGAGTTATAGAAATTTCCCAGACATACCATTGAATTTAGGAGAGTTTGTTGAAGTTGAGAGAAAGGTTATGTTATAGTTGAAGGAGTGGATAAAGGATTAACGTACAATAACCCTTGTAATGCATCGTTTTTATGATAAGTAATAACAACCTTATTTAGTTGAGTAAAGGAGGCCAAGCCCCACCGTCATGATTAAAGACATTTATTAATCCTATGCGATCTTTCATGGTGGCTTGTTCAACTTATTCATGAAATTTTGCTCTAATATTCATGGCTGGTTGTCCCGTTTATTCATGGTGATTTTTTCCACTCATTTTCCTGTTTTGTTCTTGGTCAAAAAAAGAAGTAACTGTGTACAAATCAAACCTTCTTCCCTATAACACCCCATAAACCCAATAATAATGCATATGATGTATAAACTTGATAGTAAATTAATTAGATTGTTGAGGAGGTTACCTGCATAGACAAGGCTAACTCAGCATTGGCATCAGGTGCTGGAATTGCCCGAGATTCTCTTGGCCCTCTCCTTTCCTGGTCAAATTTCTGGCCCTTGCCTGCTGTTCCTTGCCTGTTAGAATCAAGAACATATGTATCAGTTTGAGCACTATCACTTGAAAATCAATTACCCCCCGTCTTTGAAATTTCTTTATGAATGAACAAATGCTATCAGTAGCACATTAGCCACAGACGTTCATTACAAGTTCATTCATAGAGCAATACCAAACAAAAAGTTAATTCAAAACCAGATTATCAAAGCTAATAAGTAACAAAAGTTTTCAAATGAAGTACATATTCATAGACTGTTTAAAGAAATGAATACATTATGCTGTTTAGATTCAAAAAAAATTCTAATCATATCAGCATATCTAGCAAATAGGGTACTAATAATGTTGTTCACAGTGTGATACCATTACAATAAGATGTTAAAACATAGATACATAAAGAAGGAAGGCTTTGTAAATTTTCTTTCCAACTTGTCAAAAGGAAGGGTTTGGGAATTTTCTTTCCAACTTGTCATTTTCTCTGTTAAGGTTTGGGAGGATTTGGATTCAGCCAAATAGTTTTGCAGACACTCTGTCAAGTTGGAGATAAAAGAAGGGCAATAGTAGAGGGAGGATACTTCGGAACATGTGCCCAGCTGCTGTTAAGTTAGAGATAGAAGGGTAATAGTAGAGGGAGGATACTTCAGAACATGTGCCCAGCTGCTGTGTTGGACAACCTGGTTAGAATGAAATTACAGGATCATCAACAATAAGGAAGTGCAGTTGGTGGTGATAATTCAAAAGGTGTTGGCCACACTGTTTGGTTGGACGTCGTCAGTGCTTCGTGACTTTCAGGGGATTTCCTTTGAATACTTTTGTGATATGGGGGCTGGGCTTTGATCTTGGTCAGAGGTTTGGGATGGGGGAGCTTTGTTGGTTTTCCATGTATTTTTCTGCTTTTTTTTCTCTCTCTTCTTTCTCAGTGTAGGTAGGTGTACATCTTTCGTGTACTCAGCCAACACCCTCTTTGTTCATCTATATATGTTCTAATAATATATTTCTTTATTTATGTTTTTTTATCAGTAATAATATATTTCTTTAATACTGATAAGAAAACAAAGAGATTGAGAAAAGGTATATTTGATTACAAAAACTCAAGACTACGCTTTTTTTTGTACAGGAAAAAAAGATACTATAATAAAAGCAAGATATCATACTCCTACAAAATTAGTAGAAGAAATTTTACTCAATTTTAAAACATAAGTTCAAATTATAACATGCACCTTCTAGCTTCTTCATCCCGTATTTTGGCATCATACTCTTTGCTGGGAGGATACTTGGGCAAGCTTGAAGGATCACAAGCAAGTGGTTTTGTTGTAAAGAACTGGAAGAATAAAAATAAATATCAAAAGAGAAAAACAAAATACAAAAACCACACAAACAGGAATCAAACAAATTGCTCCATGAGACAAAATGATCATGTATTTATCAAAAAAAAAAAATAAAGAAAAAAGATGGTCCAAAATAATAAAACTGCAAAAATGCTCGTCTAGTAGGATAATCATTTTCATGAAAAAATTGATAGTGGAGTACAAAAAGTAGTCGCTCCAATGCTGTAACTTACAGTAGCTTATAAAATGGCAATTCTAGATTTTAAAAATTGGATCACAAATATTTAATTCATGAGTCAACCATACATAGAGGACAATGGCCAGTAAACCCTACCAACGGATCAACTCTTACCAACCCATGTTATATTTTTTCCTTCTTTTCAAATCAATTAGTCGAAGAATCATTTAGGAAGTTCTACAAATCAAGCAGAATGTAAGATACCTTACCATAAATGTAGATGACTTGAAGTTCGTACAAGAAATGAATGGAGCATGCAGCTTCATCTCAACCGTTGGTTCAATCTCAGCTTTCATGGCATACTTTATTGTTCTAGTCCCCATGCCACATGAAGGTGGCACCTCTCCGGCTGGGAACAGACGACCTAGTGAGACGTTGGGATCAGTGAGGGTAACAAGGCTTATAGTTTGGTGGGCATGAGTAGGAGACTTTTTGCTCAAATAAACAAGGTTATAAATGTCATTGTCTCAAGACATGTTGCCGACGTGGTGGGATTCATCAAATTTCACTTTAACAATCCCAACAGGTGGGGGCTGCCACTGAGTCACTATCTGAAGCACCTGTGGAAATGTTAGAACAACCTCTAACCATCCCACCAATAGATCTGACATAGACAGCCCTCTAAAAGCAGGGAGAACCACAATCCACGAACAGACCATTGTCAAGATGGCATCAATAATCGATCATGTCGATCTGCTTCTGTCCTCAAACACTCTCAAGTTCTTCTCCCCCACAGAACCCAAGAAGTCGCATGTCACAGGATACATCAATCTGCCTCTCACCCCCAACCCAAAGAGTCGCATGCTATTTGGACTGTTTTATTGTGTTTAGTGTATTTAAATATGTTTATGTCTCATTTAGACTATTATTGTGGATGATTTCTCCATTTTTCTCATGCCGATATGCAATTGTACCTTGCCAAGTATATGACATTCACTATATACAATGTTTTGTCATATTTTGGTTATATACGTTCATTTACATTAGACTGCTAAAAAGTATCATTAAAATAAAATTCCTATTTTCACTTTTTCTTCAACTTTTTCTTCTTTTTTTTCTACCATGTCTCCCATATGTGCAACAAGTCAACGAAATATGGGGGGACATGGTGAAAAAATCGTTGGAGCAACTTATGCCTATATATCGTGTCACCTCTTCAAAATTAGGGTCATGTTGCGATATTTAGAACACTGTAGATGGGTGAACAGATTTCCTTCACTTAAGGTGTCTATATGAGAATTATAAAGGTGCTTCCATCATCAACTTGGAGAGAAGAAACGTTAATGTTGTTAAGCATACAGCAATCTTACTAATGTCATAATGACAGAAGCCAGTCATAAAAAGACTGACAGTATACTGTAAATAGCTCTCCTTGGCCTTTAGAACAGCTCTTCTCTGCAGCACCTGCTTGTCATAAGATGATTCTCCTGTTTCTTTCCATAAGCAACAAATGGTAGTAAAAGAAAGCACTCTCCAAAATATGTGATTTTCTTGATAACAACCAAAGGCACCAGTACAATAAAAACTCCTTTCAACTACAAGTCATGCACAACACTATCCCAGATCTGTGAAAGCACTTGCACCATGGTAGTTATACGGGCAATCAACTGAATCAAGTGACAAATAAAGCTGGCAATAGGTCGAATTGGGGTAAGGTTTGGCATTGGGTATTAACAGGTTCAAGCCCAATTTGAACCCACCCATTAAACAAAGGGGTTAAAAAATATAAAACCAAATTCAATGTTGTTAAAGGTGGTCGCCTAGGCAACTAAGCGGTTTTCCCAAAGGGGAGACGACCTTGGCACAGACAATGCACCTAGATGCTACGGCAGGATTTAGACCTAAGAGGTCACCCTATTTAATGAATGCGATTTGTTTTAGTATCAACCTTACAATAAATTGCAGTACAATTAATGTGCTATTTTCTTTTGGTTAACCTTACATTAAATTGCAGTACAATTAACCTCCCTCCCTCTCTCTCTCTTTACCAGTCAATCATATTTTTCCCATTTCGAAAAGACAAAAACCTGCCCAGCCTTCTTTCACAGCACGCCCTCTCTCTCTTTACCAGTCAAACATATTTGTCCCATTTCAGAAAGACAAAAACCTGCCTAGCCTTCTTTCACAGCACATTATTGACTCTGTCAATCCAACTAAAACGTAGCGCGGATTCATGCGGGTTTACAAATTGCCACCTCTAACCTGACAGCACATTATGCACCCGTCCGATATCCACCTATTCCTACTAATAAGATGATCAGTGTCAAGATATTCTCTAAGACAGCCACCAACTAAATAAGGCAGCTTGGTTGGGAAGCGAGAGACTCAAATCAATCTGGCAGGGAATCGCATCTGTCCTTCCCCCTTCGAAGAACTCTCTCCTCAGATAGCATTGCTAAAAACCGATTGTACCCAAGCTTCAAGTAAGCCGCAACCAAGGCCTCTTTGCTTTCTTTCTTTCTTTTTTTTTTTTTAAAGAGGCAAAAGCCAAAGAAACAAACGAAACAAAAGGATTGAACAGTCACTGTAAACGAAGAGTATACACAATATTGACTCTGTCAATCCAACTAAAACGTAGCGCTGTCTAGATCATTGCCAGTACATCTACATAGCTACTAAAGAGTACCATTCTTACAGGAAACCAGAGGACGACATGCTACTAAACTCTAGGACAGAAGTCCAGAGAAACAGCAAGGATCAAGCCTGTGATATGATAGATGAGAGACTGTTTTCCACCCCTTCAAAAGTCCTATGGTTTCTTTTCTTCCAAATAGTCCAACAAATTGAGTATGGACACATGTTCCATAGGATGACTTTCCTGCTATGGCACTTCCTCCTCCAGTACCAGCAAGTAGCAACACAACAGCTCCTCCAATCTTCCAGGTATAAACCATTGAAAACCAAACTAGATGAAGAAGAAATACCACACTTAGGAGGCCATCTTACAGCATAAGAACAGGTTTGCCACCAATTCGACCTCCACTGCACATAAACAGCATCTATTAGGCATCTCCCACCCTCTATTAATCAGATGCACTAAGACCGATTCAGAATCCTGTCGAACACCGCTGTCCACATAAAGAAAGCCACCTTCAAAGGGGGAAGTGACTTCCAGATCAGACTCAAGAGACCATACCAAGAAGGATAGGATATCCGATTTCACTGAAAAATCCCCCCTTTAACCCTTTTTTTATGGATAAACATGACATATATATATAATGAACTAAAACACTGTACAAAAAGAACCACTAGACCACTGCATAAGGTAGGCAACAATCAGGTGATTCCTTAGGAAAAACGCAAAAATACAACAAATACATAGATGCAACTACAAATGAAATCAACATAAACTCATCCCACTCCCTCTAATATCTCCTCTAGGGTATGCCCCGGAAAAAGTATGCTCTCACCACACCACCTCTCACCAATCTTTCCATCCAGACGTTAGTTGTACATGGTACATGGAAAAACGAGATGTTAAACCGATCTGCAAGTGACAATCCAAACAAACTAGGTGCAAGAATCTACACGGGTAGATATGAGGTGATGTGAACTATGAGACCACTAAAAATGAATCCCCCTATACCTCCAATGTCAAATTTCATTGTCTCTATCTCCCCCAAGCCATCCACTACAGTAAGTAACTCAGCTTGTGGAAAATCACCCTCCCTAATCAGCCATCATGGTCTCTGAAAAATGCCCTCAATTCCTAAGGGGCCCGGATTCCCCAAAAAAAGATCCATCAAAGTTCAATTTTTTGGATCCCACTTTAGGGCGCCATGAGATAGGTCGAAGAAGCCAAGGTGGGAAGAAAACCATGACGATCCAATCCCCTAATAATCTCAGCCACTAAGAGGCCTCGAAACTCCAGTAAAACAATCATGCATGAGTTCACCATTAAGCATCAACACTATAGACTCAATGATACACCATGTGGAGCTCCGTTTCTCCTAAAAACTCTGCCTATTTTGAAATAACGACCGATATACCATCCTTCCTCTCCTTCCCAACCTTGAAATGCACCATTACACCAACAATGCATAAATCCTTGCAAGCATCACTCGTGATCTATCAATAAGCCAAAGAAAAAATAACTAGATCTCGCATGCCACTAAACAACGAAGAAATGCATAAATCCTTGCAAGCATCACTCGTGATATATCAATAAGCCAAAGAAAAAATAACTAGATCTCGCATGCCACTAAACAACGAAGAAAGAGGTGATCTGTTGATTCCTCTTGAGCCTTACACATAATGCAGATGTGGGGAGATAAGGCCCAAGACTTCCTTTTCCGTTGTAGAGAATTACAAGTATTAATCCTATATAAGATGGAGGTGCAAACAAAAGCCCCAACTCTAGGAGGTACACAAGTTTTCCAAAGGCGAGGCACAAGAAATGGACGAAGGATACCATCCTCGTCTCCATGAAGAATATGGACGAAGGATTGGAAGAGAACACACCGTGAACCTCCTTAGGATGGATTTGACCAAACAAATTTGAACGGCATCTGCCTCTAAGAAAAGGATCATGTAATCTGCAAACTGTAAAAGTGTGAAAGAGATATGATCCCTACAGACTTTCAACCTTAAAACGGACCCATTGCCTCTACCCTCACAAAGAATCATCTAAGCACATTTCCCACTAGTGTGAACAAGAAGAGGGAAAGAGGATCTCCCTGACGCAAGCCCCTTGAGGAGGACGAATAGCCCTGAACACTACCATTTAGAATGTAGGAGAAAAAATCATTCCTAACACACTCCTGAATCCACCCCCTCCACCTCTCCCCAAATCCTTTCCAGTCTAAGACTGCATCAACGAAATCCCATTCAACCCTATCATAAACTTTTTCCCAAGTTGAGCTTACCCACTAGGCCTTCCTTTCTCAACCAAATTCTCTCCTCAACCACCGCATTGGCATTAAAGCACTATCAAGGATTTGGTGACCAGATATAAAGGCATTTTGATGCTTCGAGGCCATATCGCTAACCAAGCACCTAAGTCCCATCACCAATACCTTCAAGATGATATTGTAAAGAATGATAATTAAGTTGATAGGTCTAAAGTTTCTTAATTCCTTTGCCCCTTCGCTTTTAGGGATTAGAACAAAAAAAGTTATATTGGAAACTTTGTTGACCCCTGAGAGAATTTCCTAAACACTTCCAACAGTTTTGGTTTGATGATCTCCAAAGATTCTTGAAAAAATGCTATTGTGAATCAGAGCCTGGTCCTTTATTTCAACTCCTGAACCATGGCATCCATATCCTCAATCTGCTCTCCATCCAAAAGAAGGTAAGACATGATATTTTTCCTAAATCTCCTATTTGCCAACTTGGAAAAAAAACTTGTATTTTGATCCCCTACTTTGATCTAGATGACTTATTTTTGGCTCCAACTGACTTCTTCCTGTTTCAAGATGAAAACCAGCTCAGCCTTCTTCAATCCTCTCACATCCATTTCATCTCACAATAGTGTCCTTGATTTTTTCCATTTTTCTATCTCTTCAATTTCCTTCACAACTGCTTTCTTATGATCTGGTAACAAGCCAAAAGTCTCCCCATTTCAGATTTTAATTTTTTCTCTCAAAACCTTTAAAGAAAGCATAAACCAAAAACCTGCCCAACCTCCTCTACGAGACTCCTTTTCAAACCACCACTACCCCATAACATTTTTGAAACCAGAATGTGTTAGCCACATATTTTTAAACCTAAATGGAGAAGGCCCATGACTACAGACTTCCGTAGATATCAATATGGGGCAATGATCATACGTGGCTATTCAAGACCATTTGGGTCACCAAAGGAAATTGGGCATCCCAATCATCCATAGCCAAACATCTACCCAACCGGCAGCATAAAACATTCACTTGTAGATTTGACCAAGTAAAACTCCCTCCTGATAATTGGTAATCCACCAACTCAAGATCACTAAGGAATACTATTAGAAATGGGTGAGGCATTGATAACAAGTGATAGATGCGAACTTATCCTCCCAGCAGACCGAGATTAAAAAAGTATCAATGTTGGAATAAGACAATCTCTCGTGACTGTTACAAGCAAGTAAATCGTGCTCCAATTGACGAAACATCAATAAGTTGCTTTCTATTAATAAAGCCCGTGATTTCCCTCATGTGAATAGTCACTCTCCCTTCTCTAGATCTCTATGATCTGAATCTGGTGACGTTAAAATCACCCTAACACATCATGGAAAGCTCCAACAACTTCTAGCTCTTTCTAGTTCATCCTATAATATAGTTAACTGATTCCCATCATTGGACCCATAGACTCTCGAAACCAAAACAACTCTTTTTTCATTCAACCATAATACTTCCTGTAGTGCCTATTACAAGCAAAGTTGAGAAACTCACCTCCCCTAACAGCCCATATTTTGAAAGTGGTTCTAAAAACAATCTTCAATTTCAGGTCAGTTCATTCTAGATCTCTTAATACCACAAAGATCAAATATCTTCCTACAATAACATCAGCAGGCACGAAACAACTCTTTTTCCATCCAACTATAATGCCTCCTGTAGTGCCTATTACAGGCAAAGTTGAGAAACCCACCTCACCTAACAGCCCATATTTCGAAAGTGGTTCTAGAAACAATCTTCAATTTTGTTTCCTGAAGAATTAAGCCCTAATGTAACACCTTTTATCTTTGTATTCAGACCCCTAATATTCTACGAGATGATATTAATCTTCATTTCAAAACCTTTTTTTCCCAGCCATTTCTCCAACCTGTACTTTCCCCCCTTATAGATGTTGTTTAAACCACCACACTCCTCTTCTCTCGAATAGATTGTGTTTCTACAGTATCAATATCAGGTTGCATAATTACAGTGTCGCCAAAAAGATGCCCCTGACCAACAATCAAACACCCTTTAGCACCCCTTATATTAGAACAACCTCCTTTCTGGTTCCATAAACAGATCTTTATATGCATCACACAAGCCCACATCAATCACACTATTAGATCGTCCCACCTTCCCGACCACAATACTACCACGATCTTTAAAAGAAAAGGGAGAGGTTAACATGTAGAAAAAGAAGCTCAAGTAGTACAGCAATTAAATGTTGGACTTACGGGTGTTTCAGATTTGATTATTGTTGTACTAGTAATAAGCCCTTCAATAACCCCATTCGAACTTACCTCACCCTCTATCTATGTAACTTCAGCCGCTAGACATTGTTGAGGCATCATCATCATGTGGCGAGGTTCACTGCAACCAACAGATAGGACTGTCATCCCCGCTTCACGTACTCCATCAAAAGGTCTGTCCTTGCACACTGTGATTGCAAGCACTTTCAGAAACTGATGGAATCTCATCTCCCAACTTTAAACTGACTCTGAATGTCAATTGAAACCATGCCAAGCACTCTCATGATATCCTTCCATAATCCTGTCTCATGGCTAATACTAAGTCTGGAATGCTTTCGATCTTTAATGTCACAGATATCTGGCAATAATCACCAATCTCAATAAACTATTCCCATCTTCCCCAAATCCACACCACCTAAAAATACCCAAATAATTGGGTTTGCTAGAGAATCCATGGGTATCGCCCAATTAACAAGTCTGAGCCTAAACATGCAAGTAATTGAACTGGGCCTGCTGACTTGGTCCACATTATTCTCCCCTTGTTGGAGAAAACTCGTTCTCGAGTTTTGCGGCAATATTGTAGTCTACCAATCATTGAATGAGATACTTGAAAACTGATAGAAATCCATGCTCAAAGAGTAGAGAAAAAAGAAAATGACCTAGGAATCACTCCTAGAGGCTTCACACCTTCCAATCACAGGAACCAGAATCAGATTTTCTTCACTACCGCTTTGATCTTTCAATCATGAACACCGCAATCCAAGGATGCGAACTTGCTCTCTTATACCAAATTTGATGCATGACAGTAGGTTGTTCTTAAAATAAAATAAATAAATAAATAATAAAGGGGAACAAGAAGGATAATTTAACAGAATCTCTCTTCCAGGACCTTGAACAAATCAGAATCTTCTTTTACACCAATAATAAATCATTTCTATAGACTTATTCCTAAATCATAATCACATAAAAAGAGTCATAATCTAATACATATACTTAAAGAGACCTAAAAACACTAAAATACATCCAAGATATCTTAAAACATAAAATATTATCCTATTAAAAATTTAATACGAAATTTCTAGATAATCATAATCCTAACTACTTTCCTAATTAAACTCTAACAAATAATAATAAAATCCTAACCTAAAAATAGCCAAATAATTGGGTTTGCTAGAGAATCCAAGGGTATGACCCAATTAACAAGTCTGGGCCTAAACATGCAAGTAATTGAACTGGGCCTGCTGACTTGATCCACATTAACTAATATGTGTGTGTGTGTACAACAAACACATACCTAAATACGTGTATGTATATACATATATGTGTG
>JAUPMG010047685.1:0-14016 GCA_031762675.1 Pachysandra terminalis | reverse complement strand
ATGGTTTAGATTAAAAACATTAATTAGAAGCTTCCATAGGAGTTAGAAACTCACTAGGATTCAAATATTCAAATATAGAAACATAACCGAACTAGGAGAGATGGGAATTCTTCTAATGCCTTAGAAACTAATACATCCCAATAAAGGGACATGATTAAAACTCTAATACTAATACTAGTAGAACTAGGAAGTTTACTGAATTACTATAAATAAGAGTCCTTACTTAATTTCGAAAATCACAATATTCCTTAGAGCAAAGAAGAAGAGGAAGAAGAGCAGAGGTTAATTCTCTACTCCAACCCAGCAACATCAAGGTAAGTATTCGAATTTAACTTGTTTTATGGTTTCAGTAGAGTTTCAAGTTTGTTTTTCAATAGTATGAAGTAAGTCCTCAAAATTATAATAGTTTTCAAGAGTTTTCAAAGCAATTTAACTACTTATTATTTACTTATGTTTTCCTACATTTTTTTATTGGGTTTTGTGCGGAATCCAAGATAAAGGAAGGTTTCTTAAGGAAGAAATTTGATTAGATTTATAGAAACCATGAAATTCTGGAAAAACTGCCCAGAATGCGCAGTTCGGCGAGAACTCGGCGCATTGAGCACACGCCAAACCAGCCCAGAAGAGTCCTCGGTGAGCCGAGAACACGCTGAGCACCCTTTCACTGATTTCTAGTCCCTGGATTTCACACTGAGATCATCCTCGGCGCGCCGTGAGTACGCCGAGCGTAGCAGACTGATTTTTAGGCTCCTGGAAAACACATAAAGAGAATTCTCGGTGAGCCGAGAACACGCCGAACCATATCTTGAGACCAGACCTAGAAATCTGGAAGTTTTATGAATAGTAACATCAGCGACCCCTCGGCGCGCTGAAGAGCACCCCGAGAACACGCCGAAAGCACAATGACAACCCCAAGGCACGCCGAAATTTGCTAGTGATCTAATTTGATTGTGTTTTTGTAAGCATGTGTATTTTGATCTTATTAGACCAATTCTGATATTAGTTATACTTTATTATGCATGTTTCAAATACTTGTACCTTATTTGGACTATTTTTCATGCTGGTTAGAACATGATATTTTGATATGATTGTTTTATGTGTTTTTAACATGTCCATCATGCTAGATAGGCTTATTACACCTTGTACACATCAATTGCATGCTTAGTTAATATGCACCCTATCACTTGCACTTCTTATGCCTTAAGACATGGATTTGGTCTATAGGACTACACCCTTTGCATGTAAATCCATACTATTGGATTTTTAAGGACTTCAGGAGATTGCTATCATCTGGAAATTACAGTAGGTGAGGAGACTTATGCACAATTATATAGTTTTGGAGTTGAGGGACTGATCATCCCAATATACCTATTTTTGATTCTTGTCTTACGAGACGAATGTCCGTCTTGTTGGATGGATGACCGAGTGAAATTCTGTTAGTAGATCTGTTTATGTATGACTCACAAGGAACATTTAACATTGGTGAAGTCCTGGGATTTTTCCTCATGATCGGAAAAAAGTGAGGAAATTGGGACCTCTAGGTCGCAAGTCCTAGAAACTATGATGCGCACATGAAATAACCCCCTATTCTGGCTGTGTATTCGGGGGATGATATTATCTTATTTAGCCAGGGGTTTGATTAGGTGTGAAACATACATCAAACGAATACTATACTACATATTGCATATTAGATTGTTTTCAATCACATGTGGTCTTACTTGCTAGGTGCACAACATGCATTAATAATTGAATCAGCCATCACATTGCATATTACATCATGTTACTTCATGTTAATTACTTACATTGCATCAGATTACATGTCTTGTACATATCACATTCATACGTGCACTTTTAGCACATATTATATGCATATTGACTCTTATAAATCATTGTGTATTGTTTATTACGGATTACCATTGAAGAGTGGCCTTGACCCTACTTCAAATTATAAACTATGTTCGATTGTTTACTTACTGAGCTAAGTGTAGCTGTCGCTTTCGAGCACAACATATTTCAGGACCTATAGTTGATGGACACATGGATCGTGAGGACTAAGGTGGAGAAAAATGATGTTTTGAAGATTTTAACTATAGTTAGAGTTTTATTCGATATTTTACTAGATCTTATAGTAGGGTTTATTCAATGTAAATAGGTTAGTTAATAAGGATTTGATTTAAAGCATGAGACTAGTTTTATTTTACTTTCCACTTTTTTCTGTTTGAAGGATGTTATGTGATGGATATTATTTTTATAACATTATTTCTCTATACTTAAATCTTATATAATATCCTTCTAAATTAAATGATTTTGGCTAGATATCGTTTATCCATTCCCATCTGGATATGGGGTGAGAGTTGCAAACTAGATTTGGGGATCAAATGAAATCTCTAGATTTGGTTCGTGACAGTCTGTGAATGGTAGTAATCAGGGGGTCCAGATTTGGAACCCAGTAATTGAAAAAATGGAAAAAAATTGAGTATTTGGAAAAGAAATTATCTTTCCTTGGGTGGGAGGATAACCCTCATTCAAGCCTCCCTTAGCAACTTTCTAACATATTTTATGTCCATTTTTAAAATTCCCAAATCAGTGAGTGATGGGATTGAAAAAATTCAAAGGGATTTTTTTTGGGATGGTGGTGGTGGTGTGGGAAGGGAGGGGAAAAAGAAAGATCATTTAGTCAAGTGGTCTAATGTGTGTAAACCAAAGGAGTTTGGTGGACTTTCTCTGGGTAACATCCAAAACAGAAATAACGCTCTTCTTGGAAAATGGCTCTGGAGATTTAATGTTGAGAGAGATGCCTTGTGGAGATCTATTGTTGCAAGTAAGTACGACACTCATGAAAATGGGTGGGATTTCAATCATTTGGCAGTAATTAAATCGGCTAGTCCTTAGAAGGCTATTTCTGGTTTGTTTCATAATTTCCAAAAATGTGTGAGATTCTCTATTGCATCGGGTTCGTCTGTACGTTTTTGGTTGGACCCATGGTGGGGGGGATTCCATCTTGGCATTCAACTTTCCTAGAGTTTTTCGGCTAACTATTCATAAAGACTCCTTAGTTTCCGACGTCCTTAATTGGTCAGTTTCGGGTCTCTCTTGGCACCTTCCTTTTCCCGAGATCTTAGGTCGATAGAAATTGATGAATTAGCCTCTTTGTTTGAGTTTATAAAAAATGTGGTTATTGGTGGTAGCAATCCTGATTCGAGAGGTTGGAGTCCTGATCCTAGTGGTTTTTTCTCTATCAAGTCTTTTTGCTCAGTCCCAATATCTGATCAGGTCTCTTTCATCCCTCCCCTTTTCTCCACTTCCCTACATTGGAAGGCTAGGGCTCCTCTTAAAGCAAAGCCTTCACATGGACGACCCTTTTATATCGAATTAACACTGCGGATTTGTTGCAAAGAAGAAGACCATACATGCTTTTGTCCCCTTAAGTCTGCTAATGTGCTTGAGGTCGAGTGAATCAGTGGATCATCTTTTTATTAAATGTTGGTGGGCCAGACGGATTTGGGAGCATTTGATCAGATTGTCTGGTATTGAGTGGGTGAGACCTTGTTCTGTGTACACGTTGTCTTCTCAATGGTACTTTCCAAATCTTGGAAAGAGGGGTAAGATTCTCTATAGTTTGGTGTTCTTTACAATTTTATGGGGAATTTGGAGGGAGAGGAACATAAGAATTTTTGAAGATAAGAGTACTAGTTTGGCGGCTTTGACTGATTCTATAGTGAGCATGGCTTCTTTTTGTGAGTATTCTACCCAAATTCAAAGAAATCTCAAAGAACAGATATTGTGAGATGTTGGGATGCAATGATCCTTGTGTAGTTTGCTTAGTGCACTTTACTTTTCTGTTTCAGGTTTCCCCTACTTGGGGAACCTATGTATATTTTATCTTCTCACTCTCCTTTTATATAATCTTTCAGTATTCATAAAAAAAAATCAACCAAAATGAAAACATAATGACAAAATTGAAGTGGTAAACTCAGAACCTCTTAAATAATCCAAGTTTGTCAATGTATACACTCTACAAAAAAATTTAACTGTCACTCATATAAAGTTCTAACATACCATAAGTTTTGTGAAAATTCTCACTAGATAGCTTGTATAGTCGTTACTCAAGATTCTTTTTAGTGTATTGGGACTATTTGTTGAGTGCTTTATTAGGTTTTCAAATAACAAGAAAATGACACCATGTCCCTAATGTTCTAGGAAAGCACCTTGTCCAAAATCCTGCCTAGTCATTCTCCTAGACCTAGATCTACCTGAAAACTGGAGGAGCAGAATTTAAGCTTGTTGCCGGTGCCATAATCCCAGCCCTTGAGAAATGCCTAGACATCTTGGAGCGAGAGATTCTTCTGCTTCTCTAGGGATGCACTTTCAATCATAAGTTGTGGAGCAGAGAAGGAAATTGCTAATGTGTCAAAGACTATGAAAGAGCCTCACAATGCTTTCGCGACTCGAGAAGCCCCTTTCATTGAGGTGGGCATGAGAATGTCTGGCAATATTCTGGTGGTGCATGAAGTTCTTGATGAGTACCATCTCAATAAAGGTGGTGCTAGATGTGCCCAAAAGTGGACTTGCATAGAGCCTATGATAATGTCAGCTGGGATATCATCTGCTCCATTCTTCACAAATGGGGCTTCCCTGCTAGGTTCATAAAGTGGATTATGGCCTGCATTTCTACCACATCATTCTCTATTTCTATTACTGGTAGTTTGACTGGTTTCTTTAAAGACCAAAAAGGGCTGAGGCAAGGTGAACCACTCTCACCTTATTTGTTTGTGCTTGTGATGTAAGTAAGCCTCTACTACCATTTGTACCGGGTTCTCTCAAAAGACATCCACATTATTCAGACACTCATAACGACTTAATAGGAGTGAACACTGTATCAATCAACCAAAATGAAAACATAATGACGGAATTGAAGTGGTAAACTCAGAACCTCGTAAATAATCCAAGTTTGTCAATGTATACACTCTAAAAAAAAAATTTAACCATGTCCACTCATATAAAGTTCCAACAGACCAAAAGTTTTTTTGAAAATTCTCACTAGATAGCTTGTATAGTCGTTACTCTAGATTCTTTTTAGTGTATTGGGACTATTTGTTGAGTGCTTTATTAGATTTTCAAATAACAAGAAAATTACACCATGTCCCTAATGTTCTAAGAAAGCACCTGGTCCAAAAGTCTGCCTAGACATTCTCCTAGAACTAGATCTACCTGAAAACTGGGGGAGCAGAATTTAAGCTTGCTGTCGGTGCCATATACCCAGTCCTTGAGAAAGGCCTAGACATCTTGGAGCTCGTCTGCAGTAACATTGCAGCCTTTGAACATTATGATTTACTGTTCTTGCAGTTAATGTGGTTTGACATCTTATTTCAAGTTTTTGAATCTTTCATTTGTGGGAAATTCATATTCCGGAATGAGGTATGTGCTGCATTACAGTTTAGTCAGAATTATCTCCAGTGGACATAGTTAGCCATGTATATTACTGCTAATCTCAGTATGCATGCCCATCACAACTTCGAATGCTAAATAGCATTTGGTTCTGAGGAATTTTTGGTTCTGGACAGGATTTTTTCAAGAAGCTTCTTTCCTTGAACCCTATGGAAGATATGTAGCTCATGACCAGGTACTCTTGATTAGGGCCCATAAAGAAAACTTGTAAACATTAACTTGTAACATTTGACATGGAGGAACTCTTGACTAGGGTCAAAAAGAACTTTTAAATGTTAACCTTTTACATCAATATCTAGGCTTCTTTCTACATGCAAAGACTAAACCACATAAACAAACATGTGCACACATATATGTATATGAAACTGCCTGATTTGTGGGAAGCATTTGCATGTTCTTAAAAAATGTGCCATGGATTGAATGTTAAGTTCATCAATGTGGCTGTTCTTTTGATCTGGAAGAGCTCAAAGATGAAGCATTCTTTTGGGATCATTGATCCTTCTTGTAACCAGTAATTACATAAAATCGTACTTGTTCAAACAATTTAGTCGGTCTGACATTAATATTTGTTGATGGTCATTTTTGGCAAGAATGCCATGTCAGCATAATGAGGTGATGCGGTGTGCCCTGATCTTTGTCATTACCCATTGAATTGCCAAGTTGGCATAGAATCGAGATTATAGGAAATTGTATCTTTGATAATTCTGCCAAATTGGGTTTGTCGGGCATCCTCGATTGGTGAGTTGAGACATTGCCGAGTCTATTTGGCTCTCCTGGATCCTCTGGCAAACGTCGTAGATGGAACCATGATGGGTCCCTTTGCCCTGGAAGAATTAACACGGAAGATCTCGAGTTTGACGAGCATTCCGCTAGGTTCAAACAGGGACCGACGGAAGCCCTATAGCCAAAAGGCTGGGCACCTAGGGTTGACGGGGTGTCCGGCCAGCTCGGTGGGCACTTAAGCCCCTGGACACTCACCTTGTGCTTGTCACCTCAGCGGGCAGGTGGGTACTCCCGATAGGGTTTTCTCGGGGGTATTATTGTCCCGTTGAAGTCCATTTTCCCTTGTTGATGACCCTTTACTTTGACAAAATCTAGGGTTCCTCGAACAATGTGATATGTCACACCGGGTAAATCCTTAACCCTTCCTCCTCTACATGTATCGACACTCCCGAAGGTGTCGTAACACGTTTTCTACGACATTGCATGAGGTACACAAACTGAGAGTCATGCTCCGGTACGACACGCCTGACTTATGAATAATCATTAATCGATTGATTTCTTGTATGTATGAGATTGTAGGTGTTCATCGGAGAGATCTCCTTCCCGAGCGAGTGCTCGTCATGGGGGGTTTCGGCGGTCCTTAAGATGTGGTGGCCACGGGTGTGGGTGTCGCCGTCGGCCGGGTTGAACCCTGACACGCTGACCTATGGTCCAACGATGTCAAGCAATGACAAGGTGCTATCTAAGGAATTGACCATTAGAGAGCCATGCATTAATTATTTGCTATTACGGTTTTAACTACTTGACCTTTATGATATTAATTGATCGTTACCTTATTGATGAGAGGACTTTAATAAGGATTGCGACTACAGATGAGAGGGATGATGACATTTGTCATCTTCCCAGAGATTCTCCTTTGCCTGTATAAAGCCTAAGGAGGCTTAGGCAAAGGGGGGAGAAAAAGTTAGACGAGGAGAAAAAATTAGACAGAGAGAAAAGCTAGAGAGAAGAGATTTGAGAGAGAGATTACCACACTTGTGAGAAAATCCATACTAAGGAAAATCTCTATAGAAATTTTTGGAGAGAGAGAGAGAGAGAGAGAGAGAGAGAGTTTTGGCAAGATTTGTGACTTGGTGCTCTTGAGGTGGCACTGGTTCGAAGAGAGAGTTTTGGCAAGATTTGTGACTTGGTGCTCTTGAGGTGGCACCGGTTCGAACTTGAGCATCTCTCCTTGTCGGGTCGAGGTCACAAGCTACCTTCCATGCCTTCTCAACCCACTTTCTAATACTCGGTTCTAACAGACATCTTGGGAACGGCCATATCATAGTGGTTTAGGCTTGATTCGGATCTATCTACCCTGACTCAGAGACACGTGGGAGGACACGCGAGCATCTTCGGCATATGTGGAAAGTGTTCACTAAAATATCACCTACAATATTTGATATTCGGTAAAGCATTCAGCATTATATATATATATTGCTGGAAATAATTGTTGCTCTTGTTCATCCTGCATACTGTTCCCCTTAAACTTCAGGTTGATTGGTGCTCATGCATGCTATGGTTCTCTTAAAAAAATTGTTCTATAAACTAATGGAAGCATCTTTCTTAACGAATTAATTTTTTTCAGGATGGATGATTATGACCTTATAGATTGCTTTCTTGTGTCTGGACTCTGGTTGTGTGCTTCCCTATCTTTAGTTTCTTGAAGACTGATACTTCTTCTTTTGAATTGGAGAAAGTATGCTGCATTCTTCAAAATGAAATTAGTGGACTTACATCATCATTGTTTTGGTGAATGTGTAGGCTAAAAGCAGAACAAGAGAGACTAGAAAGAATAGGCCCAATAGCATACTACTCGGAATGGGTTAAAGCATGGAAGAGGGACACTTCACGGGAGGCTGTCCAAAAACATTTTGAAGAAACTGGTGAGGATGAGAATACTCAACTTATAACGATGTTCCAGTACCAAACAGATAGAGAATTTCGCATAATGATGGGGACTGATGTTCGTATTCGTCGGGATCCTTTGGCAATGCGAATGCAGGAGGATCAAATAAAGGAAAGTATGGATTCTACTGTTTGAAAGCAGATAAATTTGTGGGTTATCTCCGTTTTTGCCTGTCATTCTTGATGTTGTTTTATTATACTGATATATTATATCTTAATCAACAATGTTGCATAGACAATTTCAAATGGGTGAAGTACCTATCTTAGATAGATGTTTGATCTAACACTCAGATTCTGGTGCAACAATCCGAAATTTTCTTTTCTTATTTGACTTATATTGAGTTATTTTACATCTACTTCAATTCCAATTTAAAAAAAGAAAAGAAAAAAGAAGAGATATCTGTTTACATCTGTTATAAGGTATCACTTCTACTAGTTCCTGTAAAACTATTCAAGGTGGAAACATATGATTTAAGCTATTTTAAGCCATTGCTTACTGATCTATGAGATAACAACAGCAGCAAAATGTCTTATCCCAACTAGTTAAGTTTGGCAAAATGCATCCTGTTCTGCTATCTCACTTTGTCAAAAATCATACCTTCAGTCAAATTATTTGTATATAAATCATTTCTGACCAACTCTATCCAGGTCCTTTTTGTTCTCTCCCTTTTAGATCCTTCAATATTCGGCCTCTTGTACATTCTCATTTCTCACAAACACCTTCTTATGTCTCTGTTTAACATTCAAAAACGACCTTAACCTACTTTCTTTTTTCTTATCTCCTATTGGACTAGTCCGAATGACTCTTTGATATATTTATTACCTTAACTCCTCTAGTCTTTCCAAAAGTCCTTAAAATCTCAAAAGCATTCATCCTATGAATATGTTACTTCTTTGTTGCCAACATTTTACTCCATTATCATAGCTGTGTGTGTGTGTGTGTTTTTTTTAATATGACAGTAGGCCTTATAGCTGTCCTATAAATTTATTTTAGCTTGAGCAGAATATGTGGATCACATAACACTCTAGAAGTGCCTCTACGCTCAAGCCATCCAACTCTAGTTCTATGAGCGACATCCTCATTGATATACCCATCTTTATGGATGTTTGATCCAAGAAAACAGATGTTACACTTTTGGAAAACTCCTGCTTCTAAATTTTACTGTTTTTTCTCCCTTGCTACCCATTGTGTTTTAACTCGGGGATCAGATCGGGATTGTTCCTGGCCGATCTCGAGTTGGATCAGCAATCTTTATCAAGATCAGATAATCCAACAAAGGAGTCAAAAGGACCAACAAAGAAATGTAGTTGTCTTGGCCAATTTGTTTTGACTCGATTGAGTTGGATCGGACGGTCCGACGAGTTTGACTGAGCTTGACCGAATATATGTATCATGTCTCGGAAGGAACCGATCTTGAGTTGGATCAGACGATCCAACTCGAGATCGAACAATCCTCTACATTACGTTGTTACCACTTGTGCTAAAGTTGTATTTCATATACTCAATCATAACTTATTTTAAAACCTTTTGATTACAGCGTCTTTCTCCATAATTTTAGTTTTACATTTACTTCATCTGTAGTTTTGTTCACCAAAATCACATTATCTGCGAATAATGTACACCAAGGAACCTCCTCTTAATTATAAGTTGTTAGTTAGTTCATCCATAGTCAAAGAAAAAAGGTAAAAATTCTATGTATTCTATCATATGCCTTCTTTAGATCAATAAAAACCGTATAAAAGTCTTTCCTTTTCTCTCTTAACTTCTTCATTAATTGTCTAATTAAAAAGATAGCCTCCATGGTAGGCCCTTCTGGCAAAAGTCAAATTGATTTGTAATTGTACGCTTATTGCCTATAATGATTGTTTCTGTAAGGAAATTATTATTTTCTATTTATTATATAAACAGATTGCCACGTCCACCAATTCCTTTTCAGATTTTCTTTTGAATCTGTAACTCTATACCCATGTCAAAATCTAACACACATGCTTACAAATGTAACATGGTAAAAAATGAACGATTCACTTTTCCATCTGTTTTATGCGACCAATTAAATGAAGGAGGCCGAGTCTGATTTTAGTATCTCAATCAGTCAGTCCCTCTCCTTTTTTTTTTTTTTTTCATTTCTTATTTTTCGTTTTTTCTTTTTCCTCTCCAAGTCTTGTCTCAATTTGAGACCTTCATAGACATGTTTCTCTTTTATCACAAATCATATGTTTCCATATAATTGCAGTTGATGAATAAATATCTTTGACTTTTCTTTCTTCCTTTGGTCTTTGTAGCAAATAAGAACATCACTTTGCTTTTACTATTACACTAGTTGTGTATTTGTATTTGTATAATACACTTGCTCACCATTGTTGCATAGCTATGTTTAGTATTCAGTTGTGTTCTTTTCTGATTGTCAAGCTGTTGAAAATCCTCAGTGGCTTTGTATATGTATATATTCTTATTGGAATGAAAAAAATAAGAAGATACTTTTAAGTACCTTTCTTAGCACTTCTTTATCTATTTGACTGCTAACAGGTAATTAATCAATCTGTTGATTTTTACAGTATGGGGTGGAGATCCAGTTTATCCAACAATTAACTACATTCAGGATCCAGATGAAGTGATTGATTACAGGGGTCCAGATTTTCACGAACCAACACCCAACATGCTATCTTATCTTATGGAGGTTGGTACTACATATTCTTACATTTAGCTGAGATTTTTTTTTCCTGACTTTAATCATCTATTTGGGTTATCCTAATTGATTGAGTATTAATCATGCATGTGATGTATGCGACCGACTTTCGTGTCATTTCCTAAAGAGAACTTGGCTGCTAGAGTAGGAAATAGTTTATTTATTGTTTTTTCTTTTCCTCTTTCTTGGAGAGGTAACATTTTTGGACTTAAAGAGCATTTGGTACGTGGGAAAGCTGGGGCATTCTTGGGAGGACTGAAGTTTTTGTTTTCCCATCCCCTTGATTATATAATGCCCAAAACAGGGTGAGGACTCAACATTCAATTGGTCCAAATTGGGATCTCATGGTGTAAATTTATCAAGATTGTTATTGTCCAAGCATTTTTTCATTTGTTCATTTACCTTTTAGTTTTCCTGATGTTTTATTGACTTTTTGATCAAATATTAAAATTATATAGATCAGATGTTCCATTATCTGGTTTCCATTTACTTCAAACCTAGTATGTGTGGGTGGCTGTGTGTGTGTGTGGTGGGGTGGTGGAGGGGAGTCCCTACGTCTAGACACTATGTATAGTAACCTAAATTCTTCTTTTAGTACATTCATATATTATCTGGTTACCTGTCCACACTATTGCTATCTCACTTGTGACTTGCAAGAATATCTAGAATTATTCACCAGATATTCAAGTAACTGTGTGGAGTTAATATGCATCTATGGCCTTTTCTTTTTTGAACTTAGCTACCTTTAACTGTTTATGTTCCCCCTTTTCTTTTTCAGTAACATAATGAATACTAATTATACCAAGTGAAAGAAGTGGGCCAATCCCTTTGTACATGAAATGCGTACAATGAGCTAGCTAAAAACAGAAACAAGGAACATGAGTCCAATGTGTCCGATTGTTTCGAAGAATTGGAATTGATGTTAGAAATTATAATTCCAATTCTAATTCATTGACAATTGAAATTGAGTAGAATTGAGATTCCCATGATTGAATGTAAAAAATAATTGGAATTTGGATTTTTTTTCTTAATGATCTTATGAGGAATGTTGATGAGTAAGGAAGATTAAAATAGTGTGAAAATGTTATTTATTTTTTATTTTTATTATTGGATTAAAGTTAGAGGTGGGCCAATCCCTTTGTACATGAAATGCGTATAATGAGCTAGCTAAAAACAAAAACAAGGAATGTGAGTTCAATGTGTCCGATTGTTTCGAAGATTGGAATTGATGTTAGAAATTATAATTCCAATTCTAATTCATTGACAATTGAAATTGAGTAGAATTGAGATTCCCATGATTGAATGTAAAAAATAATTGGAATTTGGACTTTTTTTCTTAATGATCTTATGAGGAATGTTGATGAGTAAGGAAGATTAGAATCGTGTGAAAATGTTTTTTATTTTTTTATTTTCTTTTTATTTTTATTATTGGATTAAAGTTAGAGGTGGTAAAATCTGACCTGACTAGCCAACCATCCCCGAACCCAAACATCTCCGAACCTGTCCAGTATTTAGCAGGTTTAGGTTGACAAAATAGAAATTTCTTAATCGAGTCAACTGGAACCCGGTCTGAATAGTAAACAGGCTGGGTTGGGTTTGCGAGTTTTACACTATAAATCCGCCAACATGCTCGACCGAACCCGACCCATTGCTAGTTCTAGCAAAATTTGATCTCATCCACCAGAGTCGACCCGAAATCTCAACATGTTCGGGTTAACAAAAATTATTTTTTCTTAATTGGGTCGACCCAAGCCCACCCGAATGATAAATGAGTTAGTTTGGGTTGGTGGATTTAGGTTATAAATCTGCGGACCCGTCCGAACCCAAGTGACTCATTTATTAAATAGATGGGTTCAGGTTGCTTGTATAATAATCAGACCTTACCCGACCCGACATGACCCATTGCCACCTCCATTTGAAATCCAGGGGGTAGAGAATTGCAATTAACAACCTCCCCCTTGTGAATTCGACAACTTCAAAAATAGCCTACAAAGGAATTTTGTGGAATTCATATAGAATTTGAATTCTAATTCCTTAATGCACTCTCAAATGGGAAAATTGGAATTTGAGGCTCCAATTCCAATTCCAGCCCCAATTCCATCTTCAATTCTACAAACCAATCGGGTTAGAGTAATTCACATCCTTGAATTCTGGGAATTTAACCGAACATTGAAACAACCGAGATAAAGATTTATCATGAAGGAATATGCACCATGCTACACCTATAAAAAATACTAGAATTCCTTTTCTTCCACGGAGTCCAACTAATAGTAAAAGGGCACATGTTTTTTCTTCTATGACCTTTTTCCAGCCCAACAAGAAAGGAAAGCCTCAAATTTCTTAGGCATCACCCTACAAACTTTAAACTACTTTAAGAAGGACCATAAACGATGAGCCTACTCGCAATGAATCAAAAGGCGAGTCACTGGTTCTGCCTCCTTACATGTTATACACCAATTAGGTAAGATCCATATCTACTCACCACGTGAACAACTGTAAGAATCTAGTCCAAGCAAACAATTCACATAAAATAACGACTTTAGACGGGACATGAGACCTCAAATCAGCGTCCATGGCTCGAATTCCACTGCATCTGGAAGAGAACGTAAGGCATAATGTTTTAATTCGGGGATCGGGATCGTTCCCGGCTGATTCCAAGTTGGATCGGTGATCCGTATTAGGATCGACTGAGTCAAACAATGAGTCAAAAGAACAAAAAAAATGATAAATTACTTGCCGGGGCCGATTTGTTTTGACTCGGCCGAATTAGATTGGATGATCCTGAGTTGAATTCGACTATTCGAAGAGTTTGATCGAGATTGACCAACATATGTATCATGTCTCGGACTGAGCCGATCCCGAATTGTATTGACTGATCCAACTCAGGATCGGTCGATCCTTTACACCATGCATATAGGGGGGCTGTTTATCTTAGATCATCTATTTTCTGGAGCTTCTCATGGAAACATAGAGTGATCTCTTACTAGCGTTATTTGCTATGTTACATGGAGTCTTATATTCACTCTAGAGTACCCATATCGCTATGATATGACATGACAAGACACAGGATGAGTGTGGGATGTCTCGGATTCTTCACTTCCATATCCAGTTTTTTTCCATCATATGTTTCCTCTATCTTCATTCTATACTTGTATCAAGTTTTTAATGTATGGATTTATTGTATATAGATAGTTATTATGGTACTACTAAA
>JAUPMG010047674.1:0-14016 GCA_031762675.1 Pachysandra terminalis | reverse complement strand
TTAAATTTAATCTATCCTACTCATGCAAGCAATACAACCCATGAAGTCATTTACCCCACAATCATTCCCATGCGACCATGCTCTTCTTGCATTAATCCTTTCGCAGGTCAATGAATTAGTGTAAATGCCCCTCATGGTCACTCGTACCAGCATGCAAACTATCTAAGTAGTCATATGAAATTTAACTAAAAAGGGTAGCTTCGGCAGGGTCTTCCGTGACCCGAAACCTGCTTCCGTTTCCTTGTTCGGCGGACCTAAGATGCGCCGAGATGGGTTCAGCGTACTAGTACGGCAAACCCACCTGTCGTTCGGCGTACTTTACAGAAAGTGACCAATGTCTTCGGCGGGTTGTTCAGCGGCCTCTCGGCTACCTTATTTGTGGTTCAGCGGACATTCCAGGGACCTGGCAAGTCTAGGTCAGCTTCAGCGGCCTTTCGGCTCACCGAGGTTGATTTCGCCGACCTGTTCATGGTCGGCGGGCCTTTCGGCGAGCCGGAGGTTCGCCGATTGCCCAGAATTTGGTCCGGCGCACTGTTTGGTGCGCCGAGGGGTGCGCTGAACTGCGAAATGGGCCAAAACCTGCATTTTGCTGGGTTCCTTCTCTTCCTATAAGTCCCATTTGTCATTCAAACTAACAAGCCTAACCTTTTTGTACCATTCTCATAACATTTCCAACATAAACACCCACATTTCATATAATCATACAAATTAACACAAAAAGAATCAACCCATACCATTCACAAGCATTCTAACATGAATTTCTATACAATCTACTTAAGAATCAAAACGAATATCAAATACAATCTAGGAATAACTTTATCTCTCATCCATTTCAAGCAAAAATAAAATTAAATCAATCCAACTAACCATATTCCATTTCATCACATTTCAACCATTCAAAACCCTAAGTAGAAACTAGTTAAAACCATAAACTTATACTTACTTGCCGTCCACGCGCGAATCCGAGGCGAAGATCAAAACCTCCAACCCTTCTTCCTCCTTTCTTTCTTCTTCTTCTTCTCCCTTCTCTTTCTTCTTTTCTCTTAGACAAAGTTATTACAAGGCAAATGAGGTTTGCCTTGCAAATCTCACTAAAGAGAGAACTCTCTCTCTCTCTCTCTCTGCCACGTGGCGAGATCTGAGCGGCTCATCACCTTTTAAACTAAATCCTGCCCACTGGATTAAATTATCTACGCGCTAATAGCACAATGACGCGCACACACTCCAGGATTTCGAACACAAATTTATACTAAACAAAATAATAACAATTTAAAAAACAAAGATAATATTCATTTATATAACCACCTGTTCGATTATAACGCGGTCGCATTGACCCGGCTGCTATATATATACATATATATATATATATATATATATATATATCGATTACATAATATTTAAAGGAAACTATTACAAAATTCCAAAAATACAGCATTTTGGGTTGTTACAAGATCTAGGTTACGGATCTTGAGTGAGTGTTTCCCAGATCCAGGTTTCTGATCTTGCATGAGTGTTTCTCAGATACAGCTTATGGTGGACTTCGTACCATGAGTTAGCGCTCGGGACGAAGATGGGACATCCTGCTGTTCCTGGTGACCTATATCCCGAATTGGTTTGTGAATGAGAAGCTACATTGAGAAGGGCACTTAAGTATTCAGGATAACGTAGGCATCTCATATCATTCATTTGTATGTAGATTGTCTGAGCATAACATTTAGGTCATGTGAATGTCACACATACCATATTCATATCATAAATCAATCTGCATTTCGCATTCATTTTTATCTTGCTTTTATCTCGTTTCAGTATTTGATTTATAGTATATCAAGCATGTTGGTTCTGTACTTATATAGGCATTCCAAGCTCACTGTAACGTTTCATGTTGCAGGTTGAGCTAATGGTTGGGGGTTGTGATTTCTGCCAAGTTATCTTTGTTTTATTTTGCTTTAGTTTTATGCAAACTTGGATTTTGGGATTTATTTATGTATTGTTGTAAGGCTCAGGTGAGCGTCGTTATTAAGATTTTAGTTACTACTTCCTTTATGTTATTTGTTTAGTTTCCGCACTCTGAGATGAATGAGAAATTATTTCTTTTAATTTCATCATTGTCTTGGTTATTGATATGGTATTCCGCGGTCCAGAAGTGGATCTCGATGGTCTCATCTCGAGATTCGTGCCATCCCGCATAGGTATTCGTGCCACGGGTTTTGGGGTGTGACAGGATCATGCTTACTTGGCATTCAAAGCTCACGTGACTTTTATGTTGCAGGTTGAGCTAGTTATATGAAGGTCAAGGACCTATTAGCTGGATAATTTTATTTGCCTTTTGTTATTTTGATTGTAGTACAAACCTTGTTTTGGATATAGTAATGGATTATAATAGGGCTCTCCTAAAGCCGTTGACTAGTTTATTAAATTTGATTATTATCAATTATGCTTCCACAACTCTGTTCGATGAATAAATAATATTCTTATTTCATCCTTGTCTTGGTTATGATATGGCAATCCGCGGTCCAGAAATGGATCCCGAAGGTCTCACCTCGAGATTCGTGCCACCCTACGTGAGGATTAGTGCTACGGGATCTGGTGCGTGAAAAAATCAATCTTTGACAGAAGGCCAGAGATATGCTTTTTGAAATGAATCTCCTCACTGCCTCTTTTGCCACTGATGATAGAATAATTTTTATAACACAAATTACATCCCCAAGTTGGAATTTTAAAATGGAAACTATAACCCACGTAGTCTCAGGAGGATCATTGAACCAAATTTAAACAAAATTTGGTCGCTCTTGAATAATCTAGTTCAAAAGCATGAACTCGATGCTCCCACCGAGCTTGCTATTGAAGCAGAAGAACTTGAAGAATTTCGAAACCAACAGTGGATTCAAAGTCCTTCTTCATCCTCTTACATTGGAACCAACATCTTCGTAGACAGCGTGTATTATCACAATCTGGAAAATGCATTGGAACCACAAAAAATGGAGCCAGAGAGAATCAAAGAACTGTAGCAGAAACCCTGTTGCAGATCACTGAAATGTATTCCTGAAGCAGAAACCCTGCTGCAGACTGAAGCGCATTCTTGAAGCAGAAACCCTGTTGCGGATCACTAAAGCATAATCTTGTAGCAGAAACACTGTTACGAGTACTATTCATGGCACTGTAGTTGAAACACTGTTGCAAGCACTATTCATGGCACTATAGCAAATCACTATTCCTCACTATTCATTACTGCTCACAGAAGGCAAAAAGTCACAATTTGGTACAGTGATGACATTTAATGACCTGGACAGTTGTGCTTCATCATTTATGGCGCAAGACAGCTAGCATTTCTCTCGTACCTTCAAGAATTCAAGAAGAATTTGTTGAAGTTGAAGTCTGACCATTATAAATAGACCTCTCCAGCACCAGAGCAAACCATCTTTGGTAATCTCTGGCATCTTTGGCTATCTCTAGCACTCAATTTCTCTTTGTAATACTTCTACTTTTCTTCTCTTAGCTTTCTTTCTTTCTTGTAATAATTCTTTTCTTCTATTAACCATCCGCTCAACTATTCTTTGTAAATGGTATCAGAGCAGTAACATGTCCTACATATTACAACAGTCAGTGTTTATATATTACAACCATCCTCTATAAGTATGTTCTCTCTTATGTTTAATTAATACATGAAGTTTATGTTACTTATTTAAATATCTATGTGTGTATTTATGTTTTTAATCATTCCATTTGTAACTGTTACCCCAATAATCAGGGGATCACACTCTCGTTAACTGGTCTTGGTGTTGATTATTGTGAGGAACACTTTGCTGTGTGAAGAAGATCATACCCCTCCAATAGGGACAAGGAGAATGTTTACATATTTTGTGTAAAGTTTATATTACATTTAAAAACTTTGTGATTATATTTTTCAGAAGTTTTTCTTTACTTTTTGTATTTAATCTTTATTACTATTGCATTTTTCTTTGGATCTTGCTGTGGTCAAACCCGTATGTTTGTTACTGTTTCAAAGCCCATATCCTGTTGGCCGATTTGCTAAGTGTAGTGTAGGCTTTAGGAATCTGGTTTTAGGCACCTGAAACATCAAAGTAACAGAAGGTCTTAGGTACCAATAATAATTACGGAAGAAGATATAGTACATGAATGTTTAAGTACATGGGTAGGAAAATCTGAAGAAGACTATAATCATATAGTACATATTGATAAAAAAATATGAAAAAAATCTTAATATTATTAGTGCTATTTTAAATACTATATCAGATATGTTAGGTGGTCTGATTAACCGAATCGACCATAGACAAACTACACAACAGAACTATATCGAGAAAAAGCTCTATTCCATTGATTTCTACTTAAACAAAGAAGAAATCAATAACACTTATGGAATGGACTTTCCTGGTGACAACAAACCACCACGATTATTCTACGAAAACAAAGAAGAAATAAAAACCATTATTTCTTCTTTTGCTTATAATGAAGATGAATATCATAGTAATAATTAAATCTTAGACTATTGGCAAGAAATATATAAAGATCCAAAATTTATGGTTTTTGAAAGAAATAATATTTTAGAACAAATACAAACCACATATTTGCAAAATGAAGATTTATTGCTTCATTTTAATTATTCCCTTGATCTAACATCAGAATCTAGTGAAGATGAATCTACTGATTCAGATTCTTACCATTCTACGAACATGGTAAATGATGAAGGAAACAGTGATACAGATAGTGAAAAAATCACTAATCCAACACACTCATCCAGTTCTTCAAACAAGAGAACAGTTGAAACACCTTTACCATAATTCTTCAATGAAAATGAATTATATTAATCCCAAAAGGATTTTATTCTTTCAATTAATGTGAATGACGAACCAAGTCCTTCATATACCAAAAAAGATGACTTAAATAAGTATCCTGTTGCAAACAATGGATCTTATTTAGATCTTTCAAAAATTCCTTTTAAAGATCAAATCAAAACAATTGATGATTGGGCACAATCATTGTCCATTCTCATCACAAATTATAAAAGGCTTTGGACTAAAGAAAAGTTCTTAGAATAAATTGTTGCAACACTTCAAGGAGATGTGTTACACTGGTTACGTCAATGAGAAAAATCTGACGAAGGTAAAAAGCAAAAAGCTGATTTTCTTAGGAATTTTAATTCCTTTGAAGATATACTTTCTAGTTTTTCCACATTAATTAAACAAAATTTATGGGATACACAGGCGAACAAAATCTTCAACAAGATGCAAATGACATACGTTCGAAACTCGTTATTATGTGATATTTGTCTCTTTGAAGAATTTGTCGAAACATTTAAGAAGTGTTCTTTCCAGATAGACCCTCCTGGAAATATACATTGGTTAGAACAATTTTTTCATAAACTCCCAAACCCATGGGATAAATTTTCTCTTAAAATTATCCTGACTGGTTAACCAAACTAGGAAAAACAGATAATTTAGGCTTAAGAATAAACTATATCTTAAGACAAATTTCAGATCAATGTCTTCACTTGAAAGCCAAAAAACAGGTTAGAAATCAAATCACAAACTCTAAAAAAGGAGAAGAATGTTGTGAAACCTTGAAAGAAACTTGGAAAATTGGATGTAATCCACCAAGAACAAAATCTTTTAAGAAGAAAAGATTTATTTGAAAACCTTGGAAAAAAGGAAAAAATTTTTTTCCTAAGAAAAAATATATTCGCAAAAAGAAACAAAATAAATCTACACCAACAGAGTGTAAATGTTTTGTTTGTAATGAAGGAGGTTATTATGCCAATAAATGTCCTAAAAAATGGAAAAATAAAACATTAAGAAAATGGTCAAAGTTCTTGAAGAACAAAACTTATAAACTCTATATGGAGAAGAAATCTCTGATATAGAAGAAATTCTCTATGAAGTTGAAAGTGAAGATGACTCTTCTAAAGAAGAATATAAATTTATGAATTTTGTTGCCTTAGAAGAAAGTCCAAGAAAAGAACACCGAAACATCAAACTAAAAGATGTAATGGGAGAAGAAACACATTGGGGTTATTAATCATTCTCTAACAATTTTAGTAAAAATCCACTAAAAGTTGACTTGCAAATAAAAGCTTTGCTTGATAAACAATTACTAGAAGCAACAAACAGTCTTCTTTCTAGTCCCGCATTTATGGAAAATAACCATACTAATCTAATTCATGATTTTCCAATTATATCAAGTTCTTTTGCAGGAATTTACAACAACTATTTGGAAGTCCCAAAAAAATAGATGTCTGATTGGTTCTCAGTCAAAAAGCTTTTTGAAAAAGGAAAATTGGAGATCGAAGAAAGTTCTAACAAAAGAACTAAAAAAAAAAGAAAACAATAACAAAATGTTTTCACTTGAACATGCTTCTTTAGCTAACGAGCTAAAAAGCACATTTCACAAACAATTTCTAACTAAGAGATTGTACGTGAGCCAACGGGTTTTCCTAATCCGGGATTAACACATGAGTTATACGATGAGCTTAAATAACATTGGAAATCTCATAAGTTAAACCAAAAAAGACCCTTGCGTCAGCATTTACATCATCTGGTAAACAAACCCTTGAAGCCACAACTTTGCTCAGTAAAATCTATAAAAGACTAGATTTGGTCATTCCTACTGATCTCGAAATGGAGACGGAAGAATAGGAAGCTACATTATTAGGAGACAACAGTTCAGTCCCAAGTCCCGTCTCTGAAGACAGCGTATACTATCACGATCTGGAAAACGTAATGAAACCATAAACAATGGAGCTAGATTGAACCGGTGAATTGTAGCAGAAACCCTGTTGTGGATCACTAAAGCACATTCCTATAGTAGAAACCCTGTTACGGATCCCTGAAGCACATTCCTAAAGATGAAACCCTGCTGCGGATCACTGAAGCAGAAACCCTATTGCGGATCACTGTAGTAGAAACACTGTTACAAGCACTATTCATGGCACTGTAGTGAATCACTGTTGTGGAGCACTGTTCATCACTTTTCATCACTGTTCATTACTGGTCGCAGAAAACAAAAAGTCACAATTTGGTACAGTGATGGCATTTATGGACCACGACAGCTGGCGTTTCTCTCGCACCTTCAAGAATTCAAGCAGAATTTATTGAATTTGAAGTCCGACCATTATAAATAGACCTCTCCAGCACCAGAGCAAACCATCTCTGGCTATCTCTATCACTTATCTTCTTTTTGTAATACTTCTAGTTTTCTTCTCTTAGCTTTCTTTCTTTCTTGTAGTAGTTCTTTTCTTCTCTTAAACTTTCGCTCAACTATATTTGTAAATGGTATCAGAGCAGTAACTTGTCTTGCATATTACAACCGTCGGTGTTTGTATATTACAATCGTCCTCTGTAAGTATGTTCTCTCATGTTTAATTAATACATGAAGTTTATGCATTTTATTTAAATATCTATATGTGTAATATTTATGTTTGTAATCATTCCAATTGTAATGGTTAATCCAACACTCTGGGGATCACACTCTCATTAACTGGTCTTAGTGTTGATTCTTTTGAGGAATACTTTACTGTGTGAAAAAGATCATACCCCCCAAATAAGGACCAGGGGAATGTTTACATATTTTGTGTAAAACTGATATTAAGTCTTAAACCTTTGTGATTATATTTTTCAGAAGTTTTTTGTAAGGACCCAAACCTAGTAAACTAAATCCATAATTATTGGGAATTATGATAATAAATAATATGGGGTATAAGTGGCTGATATCAGAATTTAATGAGGGTAGATAGGGCAACAAATGGAATATATGGAGCGTTGGATAAGGTGTGAAACAAATATTGGAGGATTGGGGTCAATTTGTAATTAATGGAACCTTTGGGGGAAATAAATAAGAGCATTGGACTTTCTTTGAAAGATACATATGAGGATTAGGGCCTACTAGAAATTAATAGAATCTTTGGGGGAAAGGAATGAAAATAATACTCTGTGTTTAATGAGGAAATCTGGGAGGTGGTTGTTATGGAAGGAAACTTCCATAATCACAATCCTACCCTTCCACTTTTGTTTTGGATTAATATAGAAGAGAACTAATAGAAGGGAAAGACCTAATACTAACCTAGCCATCCCCTGTGCCTTGGGATTGAATTGGAGATAAAAGAGAGGAGAAAGAAAGGAAAGAGAAACCCAAAACCCTAGCCCTAGCCATCCCATCTGGGAAGGAAGAAGAAGAAGAAGAATTGAGGAAGAGGAAGAAGAAGATTTGGAAAAGAGGAAGAACTGGAAAGAAAGAGGAACGAGGAAACAACTCGGATCTAAATCACAGCGAGAAGAGAAGGAAAGTTTCATTTTCTGTATAGTCTGATTAAGATACTATTGAGTCTTGATTTCATGTGTTTGATTGTAAACTAATAATGGATTAGATCTAGTATGGATTTAAAGACATTAGGGCTTGATGTTTAATTGATTGATTTGATGAATGGAATGTGATTGATTGTTTGGTTTGCCTTATGGATAAATAAGAGTGATTTCGTGACCATTAGGAATAACCCCAACTTGGATCTGGGATCAATATCACGAGATCTGGAAACTCAGAAAAGATGACACATTAGTCTTGGTCTGTACCCACTGGTACACTGGCAAGGGTACCGACAGGGCCCAAAAAATAGAGTTAAAACCCCCATCGGTACCCATCGGTACACCGACAAGAGTACCGACTGAGGCAGCATTTGCAGACTTGAACCTGTAGTTTGGTTTTTGTTTTGTATTGAATGAGAATTGGACCAACCTTGATTTGACATTATATTAGGGTCAAGGTATGGCCAAATAGACCTACACCTAATGATGATAATTGATGTTTGCATGGTATGACCATATAGACCTAAACCTAGTTGTACTTAATTACCTATAGTACTACATTGTCATTAGTTGGGTGGGGTACACCAAGAGTATGAGAATTAGTTTCAGTGAGTCAAGGGTGGACAGATAGATCTGACCCTACCAGTGAGAAACACCCTTGAGCCTCATGGTATGCCCATACCATTGATTAGATTGCCAAATTTACCTCACGGACCTTGAACACATAGGTACATAGTAACTAGAACTAGTGGGTTGGAAAGTGATGTGGAATTGTATGGTTTGCATTAGTATTTGGTTTACGGCTCCGAGGTCGATCATAGTCATTAACCTGAGGTTCCATTGTATTTTGTTAGCATCACTCACCCTTGAACTTGAATAATTTGACATTGGCATAATCTGAATTGATAGTTAGAATTGTAAATTGAATTGTGTAGTATAAATAATACTTGGGAAACTTATGATGGTTTCCAACCGGATTATCCTCATGAATGGGCACATGGATAGTTTCCATTGGTGATTTTCATTTGGTTCCTTGTTAATAATGCATTGCATCCTAGGCTTATGTAATTGTTAAGTGTGCCTGTGAGGTGGTGAATATGGAAGGTAGAATCCCATGAGTATTATACACTCTAAATCTAGCATGGTTGGAATTCCTAAATAGCATTGATGGTGTCCCTCACCATGGCTTAGCGCCTAAAATGAGGAGTAGACTTCCAGCAGTTCCTAGTGGCTTATGCCCGAAATATCGTTATTGAATTGGAAGAATGAGGGGCACTTAGCTAGTTACATGAGCTTAGTTCATCATTCATATAATACTTGCATTCTTGTTTGAGCATCCGCATGTTATCATATTACATTGCATATCATTATCATACTGTAACACATTATGGCTAGACTTGATTCATCTTGTATAATTGATTTGGTTCTGTTTTGAGTATCATTTACTTAATAATATCTTTTGAAGATAGACAACAAATAGGGTGTCACTGGGCATTCAAAGCTCATGCGACTTATCATGTTGCAGGTTATGATGAGTAGGAGCTGATAGGGACTGGATGTTGATTCGATCCGAGAAAACATTTCATTCCTAGTTGGTGAAAACAGAGTATATATGGAGTTTATTGTATTATACTGTTGGTTATAATTATTGTAATTTTAATATTGTACTTGTGACCCTTCTGAAGTCACAAGGGCTTATGCAATCTCGTTATGTCTTGACTTTCGCACTCTGAATATTTAATAAAGGTAATGCATTTTACTTTAAAACTTGTGATTTTATATGGCAATTTGCGTTTCAGCAATGGAACCCGAAGGTTGCACCTTGGGATCAATGCCTCCCACCTAGGGATTCGGACTTCCAATTTTGGGGTGACAATTTTCTTTACTTTCTGTATTTAATCTTCATTACTATTACATTTTTCTTTGGTTCTTGCTGTGGTAAAACCCATACATTTGTTACTGTTTTGAAGCCCATATCCTATTGACCAATTTGCGAAGTGTAGCATAGGCTTTAGGAATCTAGTTTTAGGAACCTGAAACATCAAAGTAATAGATGATCTTAGGTACCAATCACAGTTATGAAAGAAGAAAAATTACGAATAGTACACGAATGTTTAGGTACATAGGTAGGAAAGTCAGAAGAAGATTATAATCATATCGTACATATTGATAAACAAATATGAAAAAAATCTAAATATTATTAGTTCTAGTTTAAATACTATATATCAGATATGTTAGATAGTCTGATTAACTGAATCGACCATAGGAAACTGCACATCAGCACTATGTTGAGAAAAACCTCGATTCAATTGATTTCTAACTAAACAAAGAAGAAATCAATAACACTTTCGGAATGGATTTTCATGGTGACAACAAACCACCACGATTATTCTACGGAAACAAAGAAGAAATAAAAACCATGAATTCTTCTTTTTCTTATAATGAAGATGAATATCATAGTATTAAAGAAATCTTAGATTCTTGGAGAGAAATTTATAAAGATCCAAAATTTATAGTTTCTGAAAGAAATAATATTTTAAAAGAAATATAAATCAGGTATTTGCAAAATGAAGATCTATTGCTTCATTTTAACTATTCACTTGATCTAACATCAGATTCTAGCGAAGACGAATCTAGTGCTTCAGATTATCATCATTCTACCAACATAGTAAATGATGAAGAAAACAGTGATACGAATAGTGAAAATATCACTACTCCAACACACTCAGCCAGTGCTTCAAAAAAGAGAACAGCTGAAACACCTTTACCAGACTTCTTCAATAAGTATGTTATCTCATGTATAATTAATACATGAGGTTTATGCTTTTTATTTAAATATCTATTTATGTAATATTTATGTTTGTAACATTCCAATTGTAACAGTTACCCCAACACTCAGGGGATCACACTCTCGTTAACTGGTCTTTGTGGTTATTCTTTCGAGGAACACGTTACTGTGTGACGAAGATCATACTCCCCGAATAGGGACTAGGGGAATGTTTACATATTTTATGTTAAAATTATATTACGTTTAAAAACTTTGTGATTATATTTTTCAGAATTTTTTCTTTACTTTTTGTATTAAATCTTTATTACTATTGCATTTTTCTTTGGCTATTCCTCTAGTAAAACCCATACGTTTGTTACTGTTTCAAAGCCCATATCCTGTTGGCTGATTTGTTAGGTGTAGCACAAGCTTTAGGAATCTGGTTTTAGGCACTTGAAACATCAAAGTAAGAGAAGGTCTTAATTACTAATCACAGTTATGGAAGAAGATAATTACCAATAGTACACGAATGTTTAGGTACATAGGTAGGAAAGTCAGAAGAAGATTATAATCATATCGTACATATTGATAAATAAATATGAAAAAAATCTAAATATTATTAGTTCTAGTTTAAATACTATATATCAGATATGTTAGATGGTTTGAGTAACCGAATCGACCATAGGCAAACTGCACATCAGCACTATGTTGAGAAAAACCTCGTTTCAATTGATTTCTAATTAAACAAAGAAGAAATCAATAACACTTTCGGAATGGATTTTCATGGTGACAACAAGCCACCACGATTATTCTACAGAAACAAATAAGAAATAAAAATCATTAATTCTTCTTTTTCTTATAAAGAAGATGAATATCATAGTATCAAAGAAATTTTAGATTATTGGCGAGAAATTTATAAAGATCCAAAATTTTTGGTTTCTGAAAGAAATAATATTTTAGAACAAATACAAACCATGTATTTGCAAAATGAAGATTATTGCTTCATTTGAACTATTCACTTGATCTAACATCAGATTCTAGCGAAGACGAATCTAGTGCTTTAGATTATCATCATTCTACCAACGTAGTAAATGATGAAGAAAACAGTGATACGGATAGTGAAAATATCACTACTCCAACACACTCAGCCAGTGCTTCAAAAAAGAGAACAGTTGAAACACCTTTACCAGACTTCTTCAATAAGTATGTTATCTCATGTATAATTAATACATGAGGTTTATGCTTTTTATTTAAATATCTATTTATGTAATATTTATGTTTGTAACATTCCAATTGTAACAATTACCCCAACACTCAGGGGATCACAGTCTCGTTAACTGGCCTTTGTGGTTATTCTTTCGAGGAGCACTTTACTGTGTGAAGAAGATCATACTCCCCGAATAGGGACCAGGGGAATGTTTACATATTTTATGTAAAAGTTATATTACGTTTAAAAACTTTGTGATTATATTTTTCAGAATTTTTTCTTTACTTTTTGTATTTAATCTTTATTACTATTGCATTTTCTTTGGCTCTTCCTCTAGTAAAACCCATACGTTTGTTACTGTTTCAATGCCCATATCTTGTTGGCCGATTTGCTAGGTGTAGCACAAGCTTTAGGAATCTGGTTTTAGGCACCTGAAACATCAAAGTAAGAGAAGGTCTTAGTTACCAATCACAGTTATGGAAGAAGATAATTACCAATAGTATACAAATGTTTAGGTACATAGGTAGGAAAGTCAGAAGAAGATTATAATCATATCGTACATATTGATAAAAAAATATGAAAAAATCTAAATATTATTAGTTCTAGTTTAAATACTATATCAGATATGTTAGATGGTCTGATTAACCGAATCGACCATAGGCAAACTGCACATCAGCATTATGTTGAGAAAAAACTCGATTCAATTGATTGCTAATTAAACAAAGATTCAATAACACTTCCGGAATGGATTTTCCTGGTGACAACAAACCACCACGATTATTCTACAGAAACAAATAAGAAATAAAAATCATTAATTCTTCTTTTTCTTATAATGAAGATAAATATCATAGTATCAAAGAAATTTTAGATTATTGGCGAGAAATTTATAAAGATCCAAAATTTTCGGTTTCTGAAAGAAATAATATTTTAGAACAAATACAAACCACGTATTCACAAAATGAAGATTATTGCTTCATTTTAACTATTCACTTGATCTAACATCAGAATCTAGTGAAGATGAATCTTTTGATTCATATTCTCATCATTCTACCAACATGGTAAATGATGAAGAAAACAGTGATAGGGATAGTGAAAATATCACTACTCGAACACACTCAGCTAGTTCTTCGAAAAAGAGAACAGCTAAAACACGTTTACCAGAATTCTTCAATGAAGAAGAATTCTATGAATCCCAAAAGTATTCAATTCAAATAATTAATGTGAAATACGAAGCAAGTCCTTCATATACACGTAAAGATAATTCTTCTGTTGAAGAATATATCTTTATGAATTAAATCACCTTAGAAGAAAGTCCAACCGAAGCACACCAAAACATCAAACTAAAAGATATAATGGGAGAAGAAATTTCTTTTACTCAAGAACAACTTGAAGAAATTCAAAACTTGAAACAAATCATCAAAAATGATGAAATTTATAAATTATCAAAGTTCAACATATTCTCAGCAAGAATATTTGAACAATTCTGTGGAAACACAAAAGCTCAATGCACTACAAATGGAACTGTAGAATTGAGACTTTTTGACGAACAAAAAGTTCAACGATGGATTAAAAAATATCCTGATATTAAATATATACATATATGTTTAATACAAATCAATATTAAAGCTTTATTTATACAACGCGTAGGTACACTGTAGTGACCCTAACCCAGATTTAATAGTTAATTAATAATTAAGTGATGTAATGTAATTAATAAGGTAGATCGATCG
>JAUPMG010047663.1:0-14017 GCA_031762675.1 Pachysandra terminalis | reverse complement strand
CATCTCAAGGAAGCATGTTTTGAACTTGGTCTCAGCCAACTAATCATTAGTTGCAAGTGCCTGTTAATAGTATGATTAACTTGAATCTACACACATAGCAATGTGCGGATAGCTGAAAAACCTAAGTATGAACTCCAAAATTAGTGTTTCAAAAGTCGATATGGTGAACTCGTAGTCATGCTAGCTGGTTGTAAATGGAGAGGTCTTGAAGCAGGCAGGAACAATACTTTGAAGCAGATAGGGCACCACTTATAAATTCACCTTGCCACTAAGATTGTACCAGGGCAAGCAGATGACTTAAAGGGAACTAATTACTACTGAAAGCATGAATATAAATGCACTCAATACTTTATTTTGATTTGTGGTACTGATTTCATCATCTAGGTTTTTTCCCTCTTTTTAAAGGGTAGTTTTATATTTGTTAACCGATTTTTTGCAAACACCTATATCCATAGCATCAATAAGAAATACATCAAATAAACTAGATGGAGAGTTATTATTTATTTAATAAAAGCCATTGTTCAAGTATGCTGATTGTACCTGACATGCTTGTGCTGATTGCGCATGTCTGTTCCTCTCTTTTCTTCTTCTTCCATTCTATTCTATTTTATTTTATTCTACTTTATGATGAATAACAATATGCATATCTATATATAAGAGAATAGAAAGAATATACAGGATGGTCTCATCACATAGCCGATGGTCTATCCAAAAAAGGAAAAACAAAAAGAGATACAGTATGTTATCAAAAACAAGAATATATGTACAAACAAAATAGCCACACTCGGATCTATCGGTGTAGCTGCATGTCCTCTGTAGGGATTCCTGTAAATGGGAGATCTATCCACTTTGCCTCTAGCTAAAACATCAGCCTGTGCATTTGCTAATCTCAAGACATAAGAAAATTGTATATTTTGATTCTGTATCATACGCCGTGCTATACGTACCAACTACCAAGTGACTGAGCTTCCATGACGATACTTTCTCTCCTTCCCCTCATCCAGAAAATGACTACTGACGAATCTCTCTAAACCTGCAATTTATCATATTCCGATGACATAGCCTTTTGAAGCCCCGTCACCAATGCAAGTGTCTTCTTTGATAGCATTCCCCTCCCTACAAGGGCCTGAAAAAGCGTGTAATAGACGACCTTGTGATCTCTAACAAGCCTCCAATACCTGATGGGCCCAGGTTTCCCAATGTGCATCTATCAAAATTAAGCATTACCAACCCAACATTGGGTGGTACTCATCTCATAACCACCCCTTGTCTACACTCACCGACAAATCGTACTCCAGTCGTTGATAATATCCCCAACTGAAAGTTCTGAAACATTGGATATACACTTACCTTTTTTTTTGGGTAAAATGGATATACACATACCTAGTTAGCCATTGATGCCGTGATAGAATCAATAATCTATAATATTCTCCATTTCACTTCCTAAAACATTGTCCTGTTCCTCTCTCCCCTCAGGCTCATAAGATAGCAAAATACACAACCCATTACATCATCCTGCCTCTCTTTCCAAGCATGGGAAACATCCATTGGTCCAACATTGATTGTATGGAGTATGGCATCATCCAAGAAACCTCCACCTCAAGAAAAAACTGCCGAACTGATACAGCCACGAGACAAAAGGCAAACAAATGATCAACTGAGTCATCCTGATATACGCACATGATACATACCTGAAGAGATAATGAGATATACCTTATTCTCCTTTCAAGCAAATCAGAAATGTTAATCTTTTCGAGCAAAGCCGTCCATGTAAAACGTTTTACCTTTGTGTCATATGTGATATTTCCACAGTTGGCAAAATGAAAAGGGGGGATGTTCCAAGTCTCTATCAGGTCTGATTGCCTGGAAGAAAGAGCGGGTAGAAAGGATCCTTTTGGCTCAAGGGTCCACACTCTAGTATCAGGGCAGGATTGGTCAGTATAGACATCTATCAGGGCCTCAAAAAGGGCAACAAGCTCCTGCATGTTGGTAGGTCTGAGATCCCATCTAAATTGCAAGTTCCATGTCAACCCATTTGAAGACCATGAGAGAATATCTGCAACCAAGGCATTTACTTGAGAGTCTGAAATGAATAAACTCGAAAAACAAAGGAACGCCTCCCCTCCGCAAATCTAACCAAAATCGAACCTAAGATCCATCTCCAATATTAAATAACATGAAAGGTGAGAAAGAAGCAAAGAGACCCACAATAGCCTTCCATAGGCTACCTCCACAAACCCTTGCCCGGGGATTTACATCCCATCCATTCTCATGACTCCCATATTTGCTTATGTTAACCTTTCACCATAGGCTCTCTTTGTCGGTGTCAAATTTCCAGAGCCATTTAGCTAATAATGCAGAGTTCATAGTCTGTGTATTACCCAGCTTTAGGCCTCTTTTGCATTTGGCTGTGCACACCAACCCTCCCCCTCCCACAATAAGTCCCTTTGATACTTTTCTAGAAACCTCACTACCTTTTTCGGGGATCTAAACAATGACAGAAAGTAGATTGGAAGATTGACCAACACTGCTTTTATCAATGTTTTCCTTCCCTTAAGCGACAAATAGTTCCTCTTCCAAGTAGCCAATCTTCTTTGCACTTTTTGCACTATTGGATCCCAAAGGCTCATAGATTGTGGATTACCACCTAAAGGAAGACTGGGGTATCTAAAAAGCCAATCTGCTCACCTAAGGGAAGACTGAGGTATCTAAAAGGCCACTCTGCTGTACCTCACCCCAATAGCCTAGCCAAAAAAAGGAAATTTCTCCCTCTTCACATGCATGCCAGATGGGGTACTTTTTCTGATGTAGGGCAGCAGGAAGTTCTTTAAATAAAATAAATATAATAGAATAAAGGGTAGAGAAGGATAATCTGACATAATCTCATTGGCAGGACCTTGAACAGATCGGAATCTCACCAATCTGAAACATGGGTTGGTAATGGAATCTCACTAATACCAGAGAAATGAGAGGAATCACACCTCAAAAGCACATAATGTGTAAAATTCTATTCAATTCTAGTCCTCTTCCTTTACACTAATATTAGACCCTTTATATAGACTTGTGGGAAAATTACCATTAACTGCTTTGTTCAAAAATTTTAGACATCCCGCTGCCTACAAGTTCAATTATTACCATCAGCTGCCTTGTTTTTAATCATCATAAAATCTATTAAATATTTACACATGAATGACCAAAGTGCCCCCATAAAAAAAAATCTGATGGATACGTCTGTTAGCAAGTTTTTTGGAAAAAAAAAATGAAACAAATACTATTGCCCTCCGATCTTCTTCTCCGGAGAAGACCAATACCCTCCTTCGAAAACTTCTCGTCTTCTTCTCAGTCCCAGTCAAAGGGACTGAGAAGAACGTCTATGAAGTTTGCAATTTCTTTCTAGTTTTCTAAAGTTCCCAATCACCTTCTACTATATACACAAAATCGTCAATTGCATCTTCCTCTTCAATCTTCTTAATGTTCCCAACATCCGGCGCCGGAAACGGAGCCGAATCTGGTTGACGCTCCAGCGAGTTCTCTTTGTTCAGCTTAGCGAATATTTGAGCTCGCAGATCCCTTCCTGACTCGACCCTCTCCATCACAGGCTCTTCCTCGCAGAATGAGTTTGAACGTCGGTCGGAGTTGAGGGCAAGTTGCAGAAACTGAGACGAAGTGCCAACAAAGCTCTCGGCGAAACAAACCCATAACCCAAGTGAACACCCCCCCCACGGAGGAATGGATTTTACCTTGCTAAGTTGCAGATTATGCATAGATGAAACAACATTGTTGATCGAAGACGAACCCAGCGATCGGCTCAGCGGCGACATTGGTGGCTATTCCGATGATGGAGACATCGGCGGTGATATCAGAGTCGACGTCGAAGACGACATGAACGACCTCTTTGGATAATACGAGTCAAGTGCTTGATTGAGTGGCGAACCGTCGTGGAAATCGGCTGGAGCCGGATTTTTCAGATTTTGCTGCAATAAGAAGGCAGCAAACTTGCCGGCGACAATTAGTCATTATTTAATGGGGGTACTTTGGTCATTCATGTGTAAATATTTAATAGATTTTATGATAATTAAAAACAAGGCAGCTGATGGTAATTATTGAACTTGTAGGCAGCGGGATGTCTACAACTTTTGAACGAAGCAGTTAATGGTAATTTTCTCTAGACTTATTCCTAAACCCTAATAATATAAAAAGAGTCGTAATGTAATACATATACTTGAAGAGACCTAAAAACACTAAAATACATCCAAAATAACATCTAAAACATGAAATATTATCTACTAAAATTTTAAGACGAATTTTCTAGATAATCCTAATTCTAACTGCTTTCCTAGTCATACTCTAACAAATAATAATAAAATCCTAACCTAAAAAGGACCCAAATAATTGGGTTTACTAGAGAATCCATGGGTATGACCCAATTAACAAGAATGAGCCTAAACATGCAAGTAATTGGACTAGGCCTGCTAAATTGGTCCGCATCATTCTCCCCTGGTTAGAGAAAACTCATCCCCGAGTTTTGCATCGATATTTTGTATTCCAACCCACAGAATACAAAATATTCCCAGTATATCATTCAATGGGTTGTAGGTTCACCAATGTAAGTGTTCAATAGTGGAGTGAGGATTCGAGTGGAGGAGGGGGATAGGATGAAGTTATGGAAGGATGTTTGGTGCGGCAATGAACCATTAATGCACACTTTCCCGGGGGTGGCATTTATTTCTGGTAATCTGAACTCTCGAGTAAAGGATCACTTAGTTAAAGTAGGTTGGGGGTGGACATGGGATCTTAAACTAAGAAGGAATATATTTGACTGGGAAGTTGAAGAGGTCTCTTCTTTAATTGTAGATATTCATAAAAGAAAACCAAGAGAGAGTGGGGACTTAAGAGTGTGGAGCGGGAGCGAAGATGGTGGATTTTCGGTTAAGTCGATGTATCGTCTTTTATCAGGGGAGGTTTATGGGGAGGGGCCTTGGAAATTCATCTGGTTTACGGGAATCCCATCAAAGATATCATTTTTTCTTTGGACAGCTGCGTTAAACAAAATCCACACGTGTGATAATCTCAAAAGAAGAGGGGTGGGCAATGGCATCAAGGTGCTGTCTTTGCAAAAGGGAGGAGGAGACTGTTTCACATTTGTTTCTTCATTGCGAGGTGATTGGGAAGATTTGGTATTCTTTCTTTAGAAGATTCAACTTAGAGCGGATTATGCATGGACAGTTCAAGTCTGCGCTGTGTAGTTAGGGTAGGAAGATAAGAAAGAAAGGAAGGAGTAGGAGCTGTATTCTCTGGAATTTATGTCCGGCAGCAATCTTCTGGTCTGTTTGGTGTGAGAGAAATCAGAGGATTTTCCAGGACCAGGAAAATGAGACCCAGCAGATAATCGAAAGTATCTCTTCTTTTCTTCTGGTCTTCTAATTTTACAGAATTTAGGGGGTGCACCTATTCTGAGTTTGACTGTAAATGGGGGATGAGTTGGGATACACATAGTTAGCTATAGACCTATTACTATTTTTTTTTTGGGTTTCACTCTGTATATTTTCTTTCTCTTTGTAAATTCTTGGCCTATGGCTCTTCTAATACAAATACTTTTACTGATAAAAAAAAGGCTACAATTTCGATGCATAACTTGAGTGCTGCTACTATGTCTTCTTTGCTGTATCCCACAGACACCAGATCTTTAATTGTAGCCTCATTTTTTCATCTACCCAAACTTCACGAATAAGGTTGCCCTTCAAAGTGTGCTATCTCTAAATTGTAGAATTGTGATATTATCTAGTTGTTTTACAATTTTGATTCTTGTTGAAAGGGACAGTACCTTCATTATGTGAGTGGATGGTCATGGGTTCGTCAATTGTTTGTAAACGTAGTTCTAGTTGGTTCATGTTTTTAAACAGGAAAAGGTGTTTCATGTTTGATTTGTTTTTATGTCCAATATGTCCAATTTGGCAACATCATAGTTGGAATTTGGAAAGATAAAAGCATATCAATGTCACTGCTTGGTAATCCTTTATTTTGGATTGAAATGAAGCAGACATTAGACCCCTTCTCCATGGCTTACAAGTATTAAGGGAAACTTCTTTGGTAACATTAGAGATTGGGGAGGTTGCTAATGCTATTTTCCATTGGATCGATGATCAGTTATGGAGTCTTGAAAATGCCATGTCATACAAGAAAGAGAATAAATAAAACCACAAATTTTCTTGTCAAAAGTTTGGATGATTGTAACTTCTTGTACATCACGAATTTTCTTTTCTGACCTTCTTTCTTACTTATAATGATATGAGTATACTTTTTATGCAAAGATAAGTGTGAGAGTTTGAACTGCTTTAATCATCTGACCACACATTGATCGTTGAGTAATGAATTTCACATGGAGCTGTTTTGAACTCTTGATATATTGCTTTTTATATTGTTGTCTTTAGCATTTAGGTTGTATCATATTAATTTTGTATTTTTTTCTTTCAAGGTTATTTGCAGCATATCTGCATGTGATTTGGTGATTATGCTAATTTTTTTTAAAGAATAATTTCTAATTCTATAATTTATATATCAACTACATTTTAAGTTGATTGATTGAACTTATAAACATTTGTAGTTGCTGACTGTGAGGGATCGTTAACATTATGCATATAGGCTGGTGCTTTGATGATAGTTGGTTTACTAGCAAATAGGGCTGCATTGTCTGCTAATCTTATCAAAAGCTTGATTCGATCCATTGCTGAGGTAGCTCGAGAGGATGTGAAGGTATTGGCTGACTTGCCATGGCTGCGTATGTCGCTCATGGCCATAATCAATCTTTTTCAGGTGTGAACCATATCCACAGTAGCATTAATAATTTGTTTTTATATCCTTATTATTCAGCCGCTTTGGGTTTAAATTTGTGTAAATGTGTTGGGTGCACCTTTTTCGCTTACATCTTCCTACGGTCATATTTTCAGTTTATGCTTTTTCTTGATGATTTCAACAAAATAATTTGATTTTTTTAATTATTATTTTAATCAAAATTAATTATTTCGAAAAATTTCTAAATTTTCTATCAAAATTGATTGAAATATTTTAGAGCAATTTTTTTTGATTTTGCCTACCTAAACAAAAATGAAAAATTTCAACAGAATTTAAAACCTTGACACATGTTAATAAATCGGTAAGGCTGTAAATGAGTCGAGCCGAGCTTGCCTCGAGCTCGTAATCCTTGAGCAAGGCTCAGGCTCGACTCAAGCTCATTAAAAAATTTTGGGCTCAGGCTCGGCTCAGGCTCGTTAAAATATTTTAGGCTTATGCTCGACTTGCAAAAAGCTCAGCTTGTAAAAGGCTCAGCTTGCAAAAAACCCTAGCTTAGTCGAAATACATTAATATTACAGTTGATGATAATGATTATATATAGCATAATATATTTTTTGATATTATATTAACATATATGTTTATATTAATATATAATATAAGATATAGGAATATGGATGTATAACCAAGCCGCGCTTTAACTGAGTTGAGCCTACCCAAGCTTGGCTCAAGCTCATAAAGTTAATAAACTTTTTTTTTGTTGGTCTCAGGCTCAACTCGTGAGCCTAAATATAGAGCTCAAGTTCGGTTCATACGAGCCGAGCTAGCTGGGCTCGTTGACAGCCCTAGAAATAGGCATAAGGCTAATTTAAGAAAATATGTATAAGAATATAATTTTAGAAATTTAAAATGAATATATATATATATATATATAATTGTAATTAAAAAAAATATATATACAAAGGTGTAATTTTTAAAAATTAAAAAAACCTTAAGAGTTTTTTTTTTTTGTGGGGGGTGGAACACGTAACGCCACTCCACTCGAAGTTGGTGGAGTGGCAAAGCATGTATAGGCAAGTGAGTTTTTTTTTTTTAAACTTTTGGGGGGGGGCATGGCCACTCCCTCCCCTGGCTCCGCCTCTGATCAACAACATGTCTTGTATGCGTTTGACCAAGTTTATATAGTTTTTTTTGTTATAACATGCCATGCATGCCCAACTCTTGTATTAATGACTATTACATTGTCAACAAGTTATGAAGCTTGTGTGCCTTTGCTAGTTGAGACTATTATGATAAATATGGATTCTCATCTGCTGACATGATTAGAAGTCTTTTTTTTTTTTTTGGTTAGGTGCAAACAATCTTTTATTGATGATTGAACAAATTGATGCTGAAAGATCTTATCGAATGGGATTGTAACTAGAGGGCTTAAATGGTTGGATTTTATTTTTGTGATCAGGAAGGAATTTTGTACTGATTTATATTGATTGGTTCAATCGTTCTAGAGTGTGAAATGTTGAACACCTGAGGGTTTCCAGACTTGTTTATGTTTCTGCATCTATGATGGGCGTGGGAATGTTGTACTGAATTTCATATTGTAGGATGGTAGTTTTGGAGAGTGAGATGCTAGTTTCTTATTTTTTAGTCTCTTTTCACTTTTCTAGAATGAATTCCTTATTTCACCAAATAAGATGGTCATATTGGGGTTGATGAATTTTCAGATAGAATTTTACCATTATCCACGTTCATGACAATTAAACTCTCTTTAAGAGCTCTAGTTGGTTGGTATGCGCTGAGTAGAAAATTTATGTTTCCTCGTAATGATATTTTTTCTTCCTATTTATTTGTTGGGATGATGCAACTTACCGATTTAGTCAAGGGCTTTTGATAACCTGAACAGCCTTGTGCTCTAATTTAAATCAAGCAAGGGGTCGAGAGAAAATTTCAGTTCACCAGTGTAATCTTTAGTAGGCATTTAAAAAATCAGTTTTGCCATCCAACAATTATGGATGGTTATCTTCTCAGGAGACGCATGGTTTTTAAGGTACCGGTTATCAGATCATTCTATAAGGGGGTGGTGAAATGGAGGAGGTGGCGAGTAGAGCCACAATGGTTGGTCAAAAGGTCCTGTCAAAAATAATTATTGAGTGAGGGTATTGAAAAGCATATTCTTCCTTAAAAGTTAGTCTTGTTGGCCAATTTATTAACTATTGAACCCAAACAAGGATATTGCTTTAGATTTGTCTCATAAAACATGGAGAACCCATTACAAATTGGTACTATGCAGCCTTGCCAAAGTGTCTTCTTCGGTGAGGTGGAACGTTCTCGTCTACCCAAGGTAGTTGATATATAGGTCATTGTTCTTAAGATCATCCAAATAGATGCAAATTTGTGCTTGATAATTTGAGGATAGACATGGGAGATGCGCCTATGGACTGCCACAACCCAACCCATTTGCTTTGACTTCTGAGCACCAAAATTGGGATGACCTTCCCAACCATTCTTATAGACCCAACAAGTTCTCCTTTAGCAAGGGGCTCCTTTGCAGGAAAGCAGAGAACTTGCAGGCTTTAGTTTATGCCCCCATGCCAGGAATGCTTGGGTTGTCTCTAACCTTTGTTTTACCTGAAATATAGAATATTTGGAAAATTAATTTATGGTGATAATAATACTTTGCATTCCCTAATTTCTTGTTCGCATAACTATTGCATTAGAGAAACTAGAGTTTCAGTAGCAATGACTGCATTGGCAGAGAGGATTTTTTTGTTACTCATATACTTTTGAAATCTAAGACAAAGGAGACTAGAATTTGTAGTCTTCTAGAGTGGTTGGGACCTATTTTTTTTTTTTTGATCAGTGAAAGTAAATATATACTAATCTGCTGAATTGAAAGACAATATAAGGAACCCTTCAGTACACCAAAAGTGTACTTCAAAGACCAAAACTAGAATTTACAGACCCGATAACGGAATCTACATCACCATCGCCACTCACTCAAGAACCCTAGGCCAAAAAACCCTCTAAGACAAGAAAGACGTGCTCATGACACCCATAAATCTTCTGGTTTGATATTATGGAATTACGACGCCACCGAGACCTAACTGAAAAGAGAGAATTTTGCTTTTATAATTAACTAATGAGTAGGATCCTCGATTCCTACAAACACTCTACAATTCCTCTCCTTCCATAAAGCCCAAATGATCACGGCTGGACATAGTCCTCAGAGGATACCCTTTCTTGCTTTCCTATTACCCATCAAGCTCCAAGAAACAATCAGGGTACAGGGTTTTAGGCTGAACCCAAGACACTCTAAAATGCTGCAGAAACCAGCTCCAAATTGAGCTGGCAAAAGGCAATGCAGCATCAGATGATCCACTGATTCCTCATTAATTTTGCACATTACACACCTGTTAGGACTCATCCAACTCCTGTAATCAAATGGTCCACCGTGAGAATTTAATTTAGCACCGCCATCCACATGAAGAAAACCACCTTAGGAGTGAGTGAGTGATATCCGAATTATTTTCCCCGGTTCAATATCCACTCCCACCGAACTCAATTGATCATAGAAAGTTCTAACCGAGAACCAACCTGATCCATCGTATTTCCACCTTCTAGATTCCTCCCCCAACCTCTTCTTCCAACTTCCCAATCGTTGTAAAAGTAAGGCCATCGAGTTCATTCCCAGTCAAACAACAGCCTTCTAAGTTGAATATTCCAGTTTCCCTCCCACCCCTCTCTCCCCTTCCCTAACATAACATCCCTCACTCTCACCCCCTTGTTAGACGCCACTGATTAAATGACGGGAAAAGACTCCATAAGGGATCGATCTCCACACCAAACATCTTCCCAAAAACTCACCCTACCACCATCCCCTACCACAAAACATACCCCTTGCTTATAGCAGTCGGCAACTCCCATGATAGCCTTCCAAACACCCACTCCGTACGAATGTGGGTAGCTGTAGCACTGGCTGGGGATATGATAGTAGAGAAGTGATCAGAATTCATAGCAGTATCAATAGCAATGCCAACAAGAAAACATGTTTGAATAGATAGAGCATAGGCTGAATCAGAATTATTAAATTTTCCATTAAAACAATCACTCAAAATCTGAAATCATGGAAAATAATTATCCTGTATTTTTCTCCGAAATAAACAGATCCTCGCATGAAATCATGGAAAAGAAAAACTTTTCCAGAACTTGAACATTTTCCTTGTGTTTGTTTTGGCAGAAGTTAAGAAAAATCTAGACATTCTTTCGTTGCTGGACATCAAAATTCAGAAAATAACTTCCAGGTGAAAGTTTCTTTCCACCTCAACTTACGGCTCAAATCTCTCTTTCTCTCTCTCTCTCTCTATCTCTGTCTCTAACTCTATACATCCTTTGTTGCTGGACATATTTTTTTGACTCATAATAACTTCCAGGTGAAAGTTTCTTTCCACCTCAACTTACGGCTCAAATCTCTCTCTCTCTCTCTCTCTCTCTCTCTCTCTCTCTCTCTCTCTCTCTCTCTTTCTGTCTCTCTATACATCCTTTGTTGCTGGACATATCTTTTTGACTCGGAATGATGTGATACATATATAAAAAAGGAAAAGTGTGAAACCAAGGTTGTCTGAGGAAGACAACAAGAGAAAAAGAAAAAGATGCCAAAGAAAAGAGTAATAAGTCCTACAAGGCATAAGGAGCTAAGGTCAAAACAATGAGAGAAAAGCTACATAAGTCCTGGAACAAAATCAACCCCCACCCCAAGCATCTCCTTCAGTTGGTAACACAGAAGAAATCCTCTCTCCAGTCCACCTCTAGACTGCCTGTCTACCAGTTTTTTAGCTGAAAGCAGGAGACCGAGATGTTACACTCCGCACCAGTAAGTTAGCTAACCGAACTAGGTGAGAGAATCTCCATGGGCAAGGAGGCTGTGAGCCTGTGACTGGTCCGTTCACAAGATAATCGAGAAGGAATCTCCCTCCCTCCAACCTATCCGCATCAAGAGCTCGTGCCTCCCTCAACCCCCGTCACCAGTGCAACCACCCTATCGCCTACAGGACCAGCATAGGCATGCAAAATGTGCCGTCATGATCTCTGAAAGCAACTTCAGCCCTAGAATGGCCTCGATTACCTCTAGTGGAGTCATTAAAGTTCAACTTGATGGTCCTTGGCCATGGGGGAATCCACCCTTTGGATATACTCCGGGTATTTTTTTTTTTTGATCGGTAAAAGTCTTCATATTAATAGAGCCCTAAGGCCAAAATTTCAAAACGAGAGTGTGTACAGAATGTAAACCCAGCCCAGTATAAAGTCTGTAACTAATTGTGTGTATCCCAACTTAAGCCTCATTTACAATCAAAATCAGTATAGGTGCTCCCCCTAAATTCTGTAAAATTAGAAGACCAAAAGTAAAGTAATGATAAAATATTTTCAATAATCTGCTGGGTCTCATTTTCCTGCTCATTGAAGATCCTCTGATTCCTCTCACACCAAATAGCCCAGGATATTGCTGCCGGACATAAATTCTAGAGAATGCAGCTCCTACTCCTTTCTTCTTTTCTTCCAACCCCAACTACTCAGCGCTGACTTGAACTGATCATGCATAATCCACTCTACGTTGAATCTTCTAATAGAAGAATACCAAATCTTCCTAGTCACCTCACAATGGAGAAGTAAATGTGCAGCTGTCTCCTCCTCCCTTTTATAAAGACAACATCTTGAAGCCATTGTCCACCCTCTCTTTTTGAGGTTGTCGCACGTGAGGATTTTGTTGAACGCTGCTGTCCATAGAAAAAAAAGATTCCTTTGACGGGATGCCTGCACACTTGATAATTTCCAAGGCCCCTCCCCACAGACATCCCCAGAAATAAGACGATACATCAACTTAACTGAAAACCCACCATCTTTGCTCCCACTCCAAACTCTAACATCCTCACCGTCTCTTGATTTTACTTTATGAATTCCTTCTAATTGTGAAACTACCTCATCAACTTCCCAATCAAAGATATTCCTTCTGAGATTGAGATCCCAATCAAAGATAACTCTCGGTATTTGGAGATGAGATAGCTATAACTACCCACTCTCTCTCTCTCTTTCATTACTAATAATAAGAAAAGAAAGGGCAGGTGCCCCCAAAAATTACACAATTATAAAATAAAGAAAAGAGGAAAAACAATCATTGTACATACTACATAGGAAGTGTACACAATATTGACTTTCAAATCCACAAAAATACCATCCCGATAAAAGCAAAACCATATTGCTGTTATAGACTCTGTCTAGAGTCCCAAACCAGTGTAATTGAGCCAAAGACATGTTACTGTACTCAGGTATTACAGATGTCCAACGATATAACAGTACTACCACCCCACCCTTCTTTCAAAACTATCATTTCAAATATTCAAAAGATGATAAGGCACCATCCATTGGTAACCAACCTTATTGATAAGGCACCGACTTTGTCTGAGAATTCTCCTCTCTTATCCCATACCCACCTTTGTGAGTCCCTCCCCTCCTTGAATGAATAAGATGAAAGCAACAATAACAATTGAGAAGCCGATTGAAGCTTCCTGTTAAAAAACCTCTTGAAATGTCAAGTTCCAAGAAATCCCTTCCTCCTTCCTTAAGATTAGATCACTTATAAAAGCCTCTTGCCTTGAAGCAACTACAAATAGTTTTGAAAATAGTGCTCTTACAGGCAACTTCTCTACACCATGCATCAAGCCAAAATCTCAATCTATCCCTGTTACCACCTCAAAATGAGCTCTTTCATAGAACCAAGGTTCGCGATATGTCCAGTGATATCGGCGACATGGGGAAAGAAAGGGGAAACTCTGGGGAAACCGAAGGGAAATGTGGGGAAACCATGGTTTTTTGATGGTATTTTTGCTCCAAACTTTAAAATGTCTAATTAAGGCCTAAATGCATCCGAATACATTAAAAAATTCAAAAAAACTGCCTACATATTAAAGGTCATTACTTGAGGGGGTTTAGCTTACATGCTGTCGGGTCTGTAAGCTGTAAAAAAGATGATATATGTAATTAATTTAAACTAAAAGATAGATGAAAGTAGGATTCAAGTGTCATATACATAATACAAAAAATGAATGTAAGTCAAACTAAAAGATAACTGAATAAGAAGTTAGAAATGCCATAAATGATCAAAGGAAACATGAATGTAAGTCAAACTAACATGTATTAAAAATAAAACAAATATAAATATTTTTCCTGAAAAAAATAA